>CM017798.1:1232841-1295804 GCA_008086715.1 Sitobion miscanthi
CTTTTAAGTATTTTTTGAAGCCTATTTTAGTATTTAATTATTGGGTTATCACGGTAGGTATATGCATTCGACTTTACTTAAGATTGTTTACATTTTTGCGTGTTTTTAGTTTTTGTAAATTATACCTGTCATTTATTTAATCTAGTTTTTAGAAAAACATAAAATTATTATTATTTTTATGAATTATAACGATATTTTTTACCATGCAGTGTTTGTTTTTTCTGTGATAGAATTTATTTTGTAACATATATTTGTATAATAATAATAATATATTTGTATAGGCGTGCGCACAGTGGTTGCCGGATGTGCCTGGTCACCCATGTCATTTTGTAATTGAAGCCTTAAAATTTAAGTCCCAGATCATAGGTCCAGTATTTTAATTGAGGATAGGTACTAGAATTGATAGTAGAGCGGTGGATGGAGAGTGTATTGGGCTAGTCGCCATTCCCCGCAGTTTGGTATTAAACAAAAAAAAAAGGTACTAGAATTAAATGTAATTTTGTCTAATATTAGGTATGTGGTAAAAAATAAATCATGTTTCGTGATAAAAAATATAATAAAACGTATGACATTTCAAATTTGCGTGGAATAACTATGTACCTATTATGATTATAACAGAAAAATGTTATTGACTACAATAGTAAAATTAATGATAAATAAACATAGCATTAATCTTAGAAATAGATATTGATCATAATTTCGAGGAAATATATAACTATGGTAGTTAGTTGCTACTATTATATAGGTACCACCAATTAATATGTATATGTTTTGTTAAGAGAGGGCACAATAATATTGTAGGTACCTCCGAAATTCAGGTCTTGCACGCCTATGTATATTTGCAATATTTGCAAACAAGCAACAATATAATTTTCCTAAATATAACATAAAACAACTTTTACTGGAATTTCACAACTTATTATTGTTACAAAATGATTTGTAATCTTACAATTTAGAATAAAAGCTTGTAGTTAAAAAAAAGCGGATAAGTGGATGTCAGTCTGCTGTACAGTAGGTTACAAGTGGGACAATGTACAATGGATTGGATAAAACTTGAATTCAATGATATACTATCATTGTATAAGAAAAACGATTCTGAGCTCAGACGGTTTATCAGTCTAGATTTTTATATTTTTATTATTTATTATAGCCTTTAAGTAGAATTATAATATTATAATTTTTTATTCGTTGCTACGGTGATGAACAAATCGTTGGAAATTAAAATCCTATTTTAAGCGGTTTTTCGTGAATTGTCAGTAGTTTTTCCTGTGGCATTAAGTAACTATTAAGAAAATCGAAAAATGACCTCTTTAAAGTAGCATCTTGATCCAATTTTCTGAAAGATAAGGTACTAAATGTTGAAATCGAAGCACTCCTTCTGGTAGAAATTTTGTATAAGGATATAAAAAAACACCATTGTAAAACCACTAGCTTCCTCACTCCGCTCAGAATCTAAAATATCGGTATTTCGAGTAAATATTATATGGTCAATACAAGATTTTGTATTATTGGTAACCCGAGTATACTCTCATTAATACAAGAAACAAAATTATGACTTGTCATAATATTTAGATAATCGTAGGATAAATTTTAATAATTTATATTAATGTTAATATCACCAGCTATTATATAATCATGATATAACTAACAAGGTATGTCAGGCAGCTTATCCGCCGCGCAGTTTTGCTGGTGTTCATTGGAAAAAACGATAAAATATGTACTATCAATAATTATCAGAAGGAATTTTAGATTTACTAATTAATTTAGATTTATTGATAAAAGTGCCTACTTGAAATACCTACCTACTGTTTAAATATTAAATAAGTAGATGAATTTATATTTGTAAATACAAATAAAAAGTATTTTTTTACAAGATTGACACAGACCCACAGTGTGATTTTACATTAGTTTTAAGAAATATAGTAATACAGAAAAAAAAATTATCTTAAACATAGGTTGGCGTGGGCCCATGGTGGGGGGAGGGCCGAGGAGATTTATTAATCAGTGATTGATATTAATTATTTAAAATTATATTCATAATAAAAGAAGTTTCTACCAAGCTTCATTCTGAACAGATTTTTCTAAAAAATAATGATTTATTATTTGCTTCAAATGTAGAATAATCCTAGGTGCTATACAACCATTACCACCTTGTCCTATTAGGTAAATAAATATACAAGTATTAACTTATGAATTATTATTTATTTCTATATTAATTAATAATTAACTCATGGTTTATATGGCAAACAGACATGGATAATGGCACATTTGTTGACAAATGGGTATTGTGTAATTATTGTATAATTAATATTAATAATAATATTTGTAATATTTTAAAGTTCTGAAAACATGATATTCAGAATTATATAAATAATATGCCTTTTTAGTATTCGTAGCGGACAATAATTGTTGTGATTATTGATCGTTAGATTACGATTCACTTTTCGACGCAGAAAGACTACACCGTTTCATTTACATCGTGATTATAATTTATTGGTCGTGGCTTTAGAATAACAAAATCAAAGCAGATTCGTCACGCTACTGGATAAGGTAAACTTGATATAAAATAATATTCCTTAGTCAATAGAAAAATAGAACAGTACGTTGACCGCCTATCTGTAATGCGTAAACTGTAGGTATACTATACTCCTGCCCACGAGAGAAAATAACATGCCCGGATTCCGCTCATCTTCCATAGTATCACCGCACAAAGTTAAAGAAATAGCTCCTAGGACCGGTTGTTATGCATAAGCGAAACGGTAATGTACTCTCGTGGGCCGGAGTATAGTGTGGCCCATACATGTTACATCACGCGAGTGCTGTTGATAGGTAAGATCTAAGAACGTATATTATATTGTATGATTTATGTATAATTATATACTTGTTATTGTTAATGTCCATTGTTGTGATGACTTTTTGTGGTTCGTTCAAGTACACAAACTTCTGGGAATTATTCGAGTAATCGTGTATGACAATAACACCGGATGCATGATAACGAGTTTTTCGTCGTTTAGGAATAAACAATTGTTGGACAGACCGGTGGTTAACCCAAAGAAATACTTCGGTTCTAGAGAATGTATTTCTGACGAATCTTCTTTCATGGTGAATGTTAATTTTTATATTTATACTTACATACACTGCAAAAATGAATCACAATATTGTTTACTAACAACGTATAAACGTCAAATGTTATATTTTATTGGTTGCCAGATATAAAACTGCGATTTAGAGTTTTAAAACAAAATAATAATAGTAATTAACGATGTAGCAAATGTGGTAAACCGACGGAGTTTACTATTATTCATATTGATTTATTTCTTTGACTACATTAACATTATTTACGACGACCAAAGTTTACGGTAATTCCTGGAAACCTAGGAGTACAATTTAAATTTACATAGACGCCGAAAACTACACATTCACAGCCATGCCAGCTGACAGATTCTTATAATTATCTTAGAACGCCAATAAAAAGTTAAACCACCGAAAGACCCAAAGATATTATACACTTGGCCATCGCCTTTGATCCATCTCCTATAGTCTTTACCGTGTAGATAGGCGATACTGTATAATACACTGAAAAACTAATTCTGTATTGTTTTTCCAAATAGGTTTGTTAGGGAATATACTGTTTTCAGTAGATAAAGTCATAATTCTGGTAATTAGTGATGGTAAAATTAATAAATAGATTTGTTGCATTTAATCCAAGCCCAGTTTTAGAATTCGGTCTACAATCTTTCCCTTAAAAACATAAATACATGCAATACGCATGCAACAGATCTTGCTAGCCCTTTCAATAAAAAAAAAGATGGGCAAGTGGCCAGTGGGTACTGGGTTCCGCTTTACTCTATAGAATTGTCGTAGGTGTCGAGTGGGTCACTGTAATGGATATGTTGAATTTGAATTCAATAATGATATAAAATCATTGTATACGAAAAACGATTGTGAACGAAAACGGTCGCTTAAGTATTTTATGATATTATTTCTAACTATTCAGTTATTTATTTACTGGTACTTATTTCCGAAAATATTGTATTTGAAAATGTCATTGTGCAGTCTATATAAAATATAATAATATAGGTACTTTAAAAGTTTCAAATACCCACGGATAATGTTTTTAAATTACAACAAAATAACTAAAATCATTACCTAGCTATATTATTCTTCATTTAAATATTTAAATTCGTGCAAATAAGAACATAAAATATCTATAAAAAATTATTTATAATTTTTTGATTTTTTGCTCACATATGATCAACTCGAAACCTTGTTTTAAATTTTTAACCCTTAACTATACAAATTAAACATTTTATAATTTTTTAACCACAAATAATAATTTGCAAACTTTTCTGTTTTTGATATTAATTTTTTAAAAATTTGAACTTTAAACGCTTATAAAAAATTGTGCCTTTGTTCTTTAATATGTTTAACCTACTAATTGCTCTTATAGCAGTTTAAGAGTAATTTTATTTTTCATTTTCAAGTATTTTGATCAAGCGAAATTTTTTTGTCAACAATAATTAAAGAAAAGCGAGTAATTTTGTGTCACTTGCCGTACAGCAGGTTACTGCAATGAAAGGTATTACATTTTAATTTGAAAAAAATTCAATTGGTAGACTTTATTAAGGACTAAGGAGCTATTTCAAATATATTAATAAATAAATCAGTCGATGCACTCACTCAGTCACTTAATCGTGCCCTCTATACAGAGGCGTAGCTAGGATTTTTTTTTGGGTAGGCCTACTATAAAACTTCTACTTACCGACAGAAATGGGGGCTTTTCCCAATTGTTTTATAAGTCTACCATAATTTCAAAGTTGTCAATGATTATTCTTATCAATATTGAATAATTAATAACTTAAAACAAAACAAATTGAACCAAAAAATAAGTAGACAGTTTCAAAAGAGGAATTTTTATTTAAGTACCTAAATATGAGAGGTTTACAATAAACAATTATAAATATTAATTATTATACTCATAACTAATAATATACGTATTGTTAAATTAGCCTCATCAACAGTTAAAATTAAAATTTCGCTCCCAAGATTAACTTCTTTTACTATTTTATGTAATGAAAGATTCGATGCAGCTTTAATTAAATCATTTTGTAGGTGACTTATATTTACTATTTTTTGTTAATGATTTAAAATTTTCATTTTCTAATGAAAGTAATTTAATCATTTCTGAAAAATTACCTTCGTTTATGTCATGAAAAGACCAATTTGGATTATCTGTATCTTCGGTAGAATTGATTTTTCGATGTTCACGTATTCCTATGTCGAGCACAATACAAAATGCATCGTATTATTTATTTATTTAATATATAAACGCCAAACGGCAATTTTAAATTAACAGATTAAGTTTAAATTAATAGATATAACAATAATATAATAATACAAATACACACAAAATTAGAACATATGGAAAAACACAACATAATATAAACTAAACGGTAATACCTTAATTTAGTTATATAAAACTATAATAAAACATATTATAACAATGATATTATTTAATTATTTATTAAAATCAAAATTGAGATTGTTCACAATACGAAGCATTCTGTGCAAGGGGTGATTATGTCCATATAATGTATTGTGAGTTGGAACTTGGAAGAGTGCGTGATTTCTGGAGAAGAAGGAAGGGATACGAAAACATATTTTAGAGAGGAGATCGGGTGCATCAATGGTGCCACCTAGGAGCGAGGTTATAAAGCGCTCATCAGCATCTTGTCGACGAGTTGACAGCATTGATATTCCCAATGAACTGCGAATTAAGGAATAGTCATGCGAAGGGTGAGGTATCTTCATTATGTAGGCAATGTAGGAAAGAAATATATTTTGTACACGCTCGAGTCTTAGTTCGTCTTCAGCTAGGTAGGGATGCCACACCACCACACCGTATTCTAATATAGAACGTACTAATGAGAAGTATAATGTGCAGAGACAGCGAGCAGAAGAAAACTGATTAGTATTGCGTTTAATAAAACCCAATACTTTTAAAGCTTTACCTACAGTGATATTTATATGGTGCTCAAAATTTAATGATGGTGAGTAATGTATACCAAGATCTTTATAGAGGAAGACACGGTTAAGAGAGGTGCTATTAAGAGAATAGTTGTGGTGGATAGGAGATCGCTGCCTAGAAAACGACATAACATGACATTTGCTTATATTAAGGCTAAGACCAATTGAGTACGCCAACTTGAAAAAATATCTAGTTCTGACTGTAGGATATGACATTGATTGAGATTGTCTATTTTAAGGAATATTTTTATGTCATCAGCAAAAAGAAGGAGTTTAGCCTTAGTGATCCATTTGGTTATCGAGTTTACAAACAGGATAAATTAAAGAGGACTAAGGTGGCCTCCTTGAGGGACTCCAGATGGTATCACAGCTAACTCCGAGACAGCATTTTTGATTTTTATGAATTGTTTTCTACCTGTGATGTAAGAGTGTAACCAAGATAGTAGGGGATTCCCAATGCCTAAAAACTTAAGCACCATTATAAGGCAATCGTGGTTCACTGTGTCAAATGCTTTATTAAAATCTGTAAAGATTACATCAACCTGACCTCTGTGTTCGATAACTTCTGATAAATAGGAAGAGAAGGCAACACCATTGTTACGGTAGATTTATGCGATCTAAAACTATGCTGCTCACTTATAATAAGATGATTAAGACTACGCTTTATTTTGGAGTATACAATCGATTCAAATAATTTACCAATATGTGGTATTATAGAAATTGGTCTGTAGTTTTGGGTATAAGAAGCGTCACCAGATTTCAGAACAGGTGCTATAGAGGATATTTTCCAAACCTTAAGAAAAATACCTAAATCTAATGAACGCCTGAATAGTAAATAAATTGGATAAGCAATAGAAAAACGACAATTGTACAAGCATTGAGCGGATATGTCATCTGGGCCATTAGAGTAAGTATTTTTTAGCGATTTAAGAGCGGAAAAAACATCGTCGACAGTAAACGTTATATCGGAAGGGAGTTCATAGAATAAGTAATCAGATGAGCCAGTAAATGGTGGAAGTTGGAAAGCCGAGGAGTTAAACGTCGAGGATATTTTATTATACCTACTTGTTAATGTTTCTCTGTTTTTTATAATTTGGTTTTTAATTTGTGTGTTAATTTGAGATGAAACTGAGCTGGTTTTTTTTGTTGACAGCCATGAGTTATATTTTATTACAGCAAGTTTATACGAACTAGTATTTTCATGTTATTTGTCATATTACTAATATTTTTCGAATCGGAATATCCACGAGTAATTAAAGCATCTTTTTCAGTATGAGATTGAGAAACCGTTAGATGAGGAGGAAAATGGCGACAATAATAACAAAAAATGGCATTTAGCGTAACTGAATATTCCAACCAAGGATACATACTATACCAACTGATTAGAAAATATCGATGTTTTCCAGAAATAACGGTACGAGGAAAATTAATAACAGGTTGCACAGCACTTTCGTCACAAGTTGAACTTAATTTGAGAACGTTAAATTTAAAAAGTTCATCGGAGTTTGTTTGTTTCGAATCTGGTTTTATTGATTAAATATTATTTATTAAATGTACACTGACACACTGTAACTGTCTGTAACGACTAACGACAATTCGAAATTGCGAATCGAATAATACTAATAATTATAGGTAGGTACTAGGTAAATGTTTATGAGTGGATACTGGATAATCGTGAAATTAAATTCCAATAAAACTTTATAACAAGAATTTTGTAAGCAACGATTTTATCGATTACCTATTTTAGATTCTGAGCGGAGCGATGAATGTTTTGATTTTACAATGATGTGTTTTTTATTATTTTTATTTGTTATTTTGGTGTACACGATAAGTAGTCGAAATAATGCTTCGATTTTCAACTTCAGATCTTGTTGGATGGGAAAGGTCAAAATTTAAAATTCCCAATAGTTTTCAAAAGCGCCCCGAAAAACAAAATAAAAATTAAGAAAAAACGGGAATATTTACGCAAAATTGGTTTTTGGTGTAACTTTATAACAAATGAACGTATATACATGAATTTTTCACTGGTTTATATTTGCATTTTCTATATAATATGAAATTTTCAAAATATTTTTGAATGAACTGTTTAGAAACATTTTCTGGTTTCCAATTTTGTTTGTCTTTTTTTCTAGGAAAGTCAATAAAACTTTATTTGTTGGTTAAAAAAGCTTGAAAATTTAATACAAGGCTCCTAATATATTGTTACAATGACATTTGAAAAATATTAAAAACCCTTAGTCACAATTTTTATTTTTTTTTTTTTTTTATTGATCTTAAAAACAACTTGGCAGCAAAGGCCATTAGTTTACAATTCTTAATAACAGTTTAGATAATATACATAGGGTTCATAGATACAATTATATTTTGTTAATTAAATTAGTTAGCTTGAAAAATTTAAGCGTTTTTTTGTTCTGATCAGGCTGTGGTCCGAGAGTTGAGTCGAGGGTTTCGGTCAAGTTGAGGTCCATTCGCTCTTGGTCGTAAACATGACATTCAGTCAATATGTGTTTGACGGTGAAATGTTGGCCGCAGGCTCCGCAGAAGGGGGATTCATCATTGGACATGAGATATCCATGGGTAAGTCTAGTATGTCCTATTCTTAAACGATTTAAGGCGGTTGCTTCTTTTCGATTGAGGTTGAGATTATCCCAACTGAAAGTTGTTGACTTGATCTGGTTTAATTTAGTATTATGGCTATTCCAGGAAAAGTGCCATTTTTTTCTAATATATGTTTTCAATGAGCTTTTAAAGTCATCGTAGGTTATGAGGTCTAGTAATGGCATGTTCATGTCAGATATTCGTTAGTTTCGTTACCTGAGATACCGGAGTGCCCTGGAATCCATGTTAGTATAATTTATTTTTTTTTTTTGTTTAGCTTCGTCGATTTTATTTTGGATGAGGATGGCAATGTCGCCGGGGTGAGTTTTGTTTTTAACACTGTTTATGGCGCTGAGGGAACCACTGAGAATTAAAAAATTGGTGTGTGGTGAGGTGTTTATTACTTCTATGGCTTTTAGAATTGCCAGAGCTTCCGCAGAAAATATTGAACAATCATTGAGAAGCCTGAAAGTTAAGTTTTGATTTTCAAGTATGATTGCAATTCCAACCCCATTGCATGACTTTGAGGCGTCGGTATAAATATTTTGAAAGTTCTTGAAGTCATCTAGGATTTCTTGAGAGTGTCTTTTAAATATCTCGGGGGCTGTGTTCCGTTTGGATAAGGCGCTTAGCTCGGTATTGGTTTGGTAATTGTTTTGCCAAGGGGGGGGGGTACAATGTACGATTCCCGAGGGATGATTTTGACTGAGGAGAATTCGATTTCATTGGTCAGCTTGGCAATTTCATTGTTTATGTTACTATATTTGACTCCATTGCGACTAGCAAGTCTAAGTTAAGTTTAATTAAGTTTTTAATGGATAGCTCTATTCTTCTCAGTGTAGGAGGGGGAATGCCGGCTATGTTATAAATGCTAAGCTTAGGGCTGCTCCGGAAGGCTCCTATTGCTAGTCTTAGTCCGCTATTATTAACTGTATCTATCAGTTTTATGGTAGATTTGGCTGCTGTTCTTTATAATATTGACGCGTAGTTGATTTTGGATTGAATGGTTGCGTTGTATATTTTTATTAGAGATTTGGAATCACCTCCCCATGAAGTGTGTGATAAGATTTTAATTGTTTTTAGTAAGCTGCTAGTGGTTTTTTTTAGGTGTTTTATGTAGGGTGACCAGGTTTGACGTTTGTCAAATATTATTCCTAACATTTTAACAGAATCTTTGTTGTCAATTGGGATATCATTTAGTTTGATAACTAGCTCATTGGCTCTATTTTTTGTAAAAGTTGAACAAGAGGACTTCTCAGGAGAGAAGTTAAATCCGGTTTTGTTTGCCCATTTATCTAAGTTGTTGGTGGTTATTTGTAAAAAATTTTGAACAGTTTTGACTTTTTTGCTCCTGCATCAGTAGTTGAAGTCGTCGGTGAATAAGTTGCATTTTACTGGGGGGTTGCAGTTTTGAGTGATGTCATTAATTTCAATCAGAAAAGTGTTACTGAAAGAGCAGAACCTTGAGGAACTCAATTTTCTTGGGTGAATTCCCTGGATAAGTGGTTATTGGCTTTTACTTGGAATTTTCGGTTTGAGGTAAAATTGGTTATAATTTTGAGCAGTCTACCTTGGCATAAGTAGACTAGGCATAGGAGAGTTTTAATGTTAAAGTTTTGAATGAACGAGTAAGGGATAGAGTCGGGTCCAGTACTGTTGCTTTTACATATTTTAGCATATTCGTTATTTCGTGTAGGTTAATTGGCTTGTTGATGAGGATTTGGTCTGAATGGTTTTGATTGGCAGTATTTATAAGCATTTAACGTTCAAATCTTGACAAAATACGAACAAATCACGAAAATTAGCAAATTATTTTGAGTTGAGCATTCATGAAAAATTTTCTTTTTAAATCAAAGATTTGAAAATGTAATAAAAGATTATCCATAAGTTTGTTTACCTTTATCAAGCGTAGGTACATGACATTTTGACTGAATGTATATATTAGCATTTTCAATACACCATAACATTTTCCGAATATTTTGACTTACTTTGAGCTGTTTACGGACATTTTCAGTTTCCATTTTTATTAGTTTTTTTTTCTACAAATATCAATAAAATTGTATTTGTTGGGTAAAAATCTTGAAAATTTAATACAAGGCTACTACTATATTATTTCAATGATATTAAAAAATATTAAAAATCCTTACTCACAGTTTTTATTTATAAGCATTTAAAGTTCAAATATTGACAAAATACGAAAAAATCACGAAAATTAGCAAATTATTTTGAGTTGAGAATTCATAAAAAGGTAGGTATACCTATGTAAAAATTTGAAAAAGTCATTGAGTTGTACAATAATATAGGTTGGTACTTACGTACTATAAAAGTTTCAAGTTAATAAAATAAAATTAAGTCAGATAAAATTTATAAATAATAAGAGATTTGGTATTCAGCCTTAATGTAACTAACACAGAGAAATGCGAAATTTTTGCCCAACATTTTGAAGACTGTTTCACAACGGAAGAAAATCATACAAACCAAAATGAAGTAGTAAACCACGAACAAAGTAACTTAGGCGATCAACCAGTAGGCAATCCCATTAACCCATGTACCCCTAATGAAATACATCAAATAATAAATAAGCTAGCCAATAAAAAAAGCCCAGGACACGACCTAATTACAAACAAAATTCTCAAAAATCTCACGTCAAAATCACTTTCATACATAGCTAGTCTCATGAATTCCTCCATGAGGCTAGGCTATTTTCCCGACACATGGAAAATTGCAGTTATTATCCCTATACATAAAACAGGAAAACAAAAAAGTTCACCCAAAAGTTACAGACCCATAAGTCTACTCCCAACCTTCTCAAAACTCCTCGAAAGAATCTTGCTGCACAGAATTAAACGTTCCTAAAAATCATACCGCTACATCAATTTGGCTTCAAACCATTCCATTCGACAACTCATCAGCTACAAAGAATATCTGAAATAATAGTAAATGGTTACGAAAATAAAAAATTTACCACAACAGCCTTCTTAGACATATCACAGGCATTTGATAAGGTTTGGCACCATGGACTTATCTCAAAAATAAAAACCCTAAAACTACCCACATACCTAACAAAATACTCTTATCATTTATAAAAAATCGCAATTTTCATGTCAGAATTGGAAATGATATATCACAAATACATAGAGCAAAGGCTGGAGTTCCTCAAGGATCTGTGCTAGGACCATCCCTATTTAACATATACTGTCATGATATACCAACTCCACAACACTGTCAATTAGCCATGTTTGCAGATGACACTGCAATAATAACACAAAACCAAGACCTTGAGTCCTCAATAAGAGACCTACAAAGCTCCCTTGATGAACTATCGCTATGGTTCTCAAAATGGAAGCTAACTTTAAATCCAACTAAAAGCGAAGCAAAAATATTTACACTCAGAAAGTATATAAATCCAACTCTCCTACAAATTAACAACCAAGCAATCAACTGGAACAGCAAAGACGACTCAGTTAAGTATCTAGGCCTACACCTCGATGAAAAACTTAATTGGAAAATACATATTAATAAAAAATTAAACCAAGGGTACACTAGGCTACGAATATTGTACCTCCTATTAAATCATAGCTCAACATTACAAATGAAATGCTCTCTACTCCTATACACGGCAATAATAAGACCATTAGTTACCTACGCATGTCCAGTATGGGCAGCTGCCTCAAAAACAAAAATTAAAAAATTACAACACACTCCAAAACAAATTTCTAAGAATAGCCTTGAAGGCCCCTTGGTTTATGAGAAATAAACAACTTCACAACGATACGGGCCTACCACACCTAAATACCTGGATAACGCAACAATTCAAAAAATTTCACGAAAATCTTCATAAAGTCGATGGGGCACGTCATTACAAAATCGGCAAAAGATCCACCAACTTAAGACTCAAACCTCGGCTACCTCAGGATATCCTGCTTGAACCCATTGATAACACCTCAACCTCAGATTCCGACCTAGACTCATAAACCCACAAAAAATTAAAACTCTTAGTTGTTAGTAATGTAAATACTGCTGTAAACACTATCCATTATCATTATAGTTATATATATATATATATATTGTAATTATATAAGTTTGTAAAAATACCCTGTGTATTGAAACAATTAAATAAAAAAATAAAAAAAAAAAAATAATTAATTAGATTGTATTAACATGGGGTTTTTGAATAAATAAGATTGTTTTTTGTTTTTAAGAATAATATGTGAGACAATTAATAAATAGTATAATAATGTTTTCATCACAAGATGAATAATAGTCAATTAGCGGACAATATCCCAAACAATTACGTAGGTCATAATAATTTTGTCTCACAAAGTAATTGATTATTATTAATTGTACAGTCATATAAAAAAAAGAATGATTTAAGCACGTGGCGTTGTTGAGTTAAACCTTCATATTTCTTATTGATTTAACAAATTGTATGTGCAAAATATATTCAATATAATATACATTATACATATTTATTAAAATCCATGCATATTATTTTCTAATTTAATAGTTTAGCTTTGTAGATGAAATAAATAGTATAATTAGCGTTCGAGTTTAAGAAAAAAAAAGAAAAAAATGTGTCGTCTAAACTTGTCGACTATTATGTGACAAATTCTTTAGGACAAAATCACGAAATTTTTGATCATAAAATAAAAATGAGAAGTCAATACTTTTAAAAAATTGATAATATCCCTGTCGAAGATTTAAATTAACAGAACTAATTGAAGCAATGCAGGAAGTGTGTAATCCAAATTAAAATGCTTTTAGACTTAAATAAAATTTATGAAATTACCATGGATTTATATGGACAAACAATATTTGAGAAGTTAAAAGTACAATGTTTGTTCGAACTTGCCGCCTTTTATTATTCATATATACGTCGTATCACACTATACAACCACCGGTCCTCGAGACAGCCCGCGAGAAGCGCTTCGCGCGGCTTGAAGCCCCCGGCCAAATCGCCAGTGGCGGCTGGCGTCCAACTTTATCTTTTCCGTACGCTCGAGTTTATCTGACTGTGCGTCTGGTCGCATCCGGTCTTTTGCTGTCGTTGTGACTACCCCTCGTGGCGCTTTATTATTCTACACAGTTTTAAGTGTCTTTTATCACGGGGTGTTAGTCGAGGGTCGTGTCGACCGCCATGTCATTATTGTTGTATTTATCGTATGCTCGAGTCGAGAGACCGTGCGCTTTTGTCGCGTTTTGTTGTTGGTGTTAACACCACGTGGCACTATTAATCCACGCAATTATAAGCGTTAAGTACGGTTTGTTAGTCGACCACCGTGCTTGAGTTTCACCGTTATTATTACTGTCGACGTCGTCTTAATAACCATTTTATTATTCCAATTTTTTATAATTTATTTATTTTAACCAAAACAAAAATCATTTTTGGAGAACAGTGATAGCCGCCTCCTCGTGGTGTCATCTGGATAATGGTAAATGGAGATCTTACAAAGTATATTAGTAATATATAACAGTTTATATTATTTTGTGCGCAATTTACTACATAGAAATGTATACTGGAAATGTATTAGGTGCAATTTAAGTTTGTCCTATTCAATACTATAGGTACATAAATATCCGACGACCGATCGACTCCTAAATCCACTACAGGTGGTACACTTACCTCGTTTACCCGTTTACTAGATACAATAAAATATTATTATTAATGGTTTAAAAATATTTTTGACGATACGTCTATATAGTTATAATCTGTATAATATACTTTCCTGAAAAATTACTGCAAATCAATTCAAACCTGTTGTCAATTTCGAAGCGGCATCGTACCAACCAATTAATTATGTAATGTGTAGAAAGTATTTTACGAGTATTTTTTATTTTTAAGTACCTATACGGCTATGCATACTACTTATCAAGCTATAAACTTGATGGGAAAAAACCAAAAACTCTATTTGAAACTTATTTTATGTATATACTAATGCACTGTTGCATACAAATACTGTGTAGCTCTTATAGCTGCCTAGAAATAATGTCGTAATGTTAAGTAAAATATAATGTAATATTAGTATGGCATTGGTAAACCACAGGAAAAAAATCAAAACACCATATAGATACAAGATTTGGTGTATTAAACCAAAAAAAAAGTAATTATTTTATACAATAATGAGAAGTACACGTCGGCGGACGGTTGTTCGGCTTATATAATATATTAGCCGAATAACCATATTATAACATAAGAATAATAATGTACAATAATATTATTAGAAAAAGGTTTGCCGATAGCCAATAAGTGGCTCTAATGTTGTCTGTCCTACGTAAAAAAAAAGATTATTATTTATATAATAATGACAAGTACACGTCGGACGGATATATTCGGCTTTTATATGTACAATAATATTGTTAGGAAAAAGGTTTGCCGATAGCCAATAAGTGGCTCTAATGTTGCCCGTCTGACGTAAAAAAAAGGTTATTAATTATACAATAATGATAAGTACACGTCAGACGAATATATTCGCCTTATATATGTACAATAATATTGTAAGGAAAAAGGTTTGCCGATAGCCAATATGTGGCTCTAATGTAGTCAGTACTCAGTTTGACGTAGGTATGTAAATTGTGGGGGGTAAACCACTAGTACATTTTTGTACACCAGATTTCCAACAATCTGTACTTCCATGTATTTCCCTGTACTTCCTTTAAATTCTAAGTACAAACCAATATTTGTTTTTCTCTACATTTCTTTCAACTTCCCTATGTGTCTATACTCTGTTCAGATTAAGACTAAACCGCTCGCTCGACCAAAACACGTTTTTTTAAACAGAGTATTAAACATAAATTATAATTTAAAAAAAATGTGTTGGGGCTTGAGCCCCCCCTAAACATTTTTCCTATTTGCGCCACTGTATTTTACACAATTTACATTTCAAATTCGGATGGGGCGCGAGGAAAGCGCAGTCCATTTATTAATATGTCTATGGTTTTATGTGGGCTCATTTGATAAAATAGTTACAATTTTACAAATATTACAATTTTAACAACATATATCCATTTCTAATTTTCTCTGAATAATTAAGTAAAACAATTTAATACGAATGATCATAATAATGTAGAATGTAGATAGAATACTTAAAATATTATTTTAATTGTTAGTACATTTTAATAATTTTGACCCTTTTGGATCTTTTTATTTCAAATCATTTAATTATTATTATTTCAATTTTTTAATTTTTGTGTTTGTCATTAAATTTTGGGGCAGTAAAACTGCTTCAATTTTCTTTAACAGTATTCGATGGGAAAGTTAACACATTCGTGGACAGTTGAAATTCCCGGAGCGGAAATAAACTACTTATAAAAACGCACTTAATTATTACTGCTATAGCAGTAGTAATTTGGGTACTGCTATAGCAGTATAATTATATTTTTAAAATAATATAATACAAATAATGATTCAACTCAACCTGGTTTATTTTGTGTAATACATTTTGAAAAAGAATATTGTGACATAAAAAATAAACATAAAAATGTAGTCTTCTATAAATTGAATCAATACAATATAAAATAATGAAATGTTTTTTTACAACATATTTTTGTGAAAGTCTTCAAAACATGATCCCGGACACAGTGGAACATTGCAAACTTTACATTGATACTGGGTTTGTTTTCTCACGTTTTTTTTTTGTGCATATTTTGCAGTTTTTGAAGTAATGTTTTCTTTTATACAGTGGAGGTAATGGGATTTTTTCTTGGTAGTGTTGTCCTTCTTCTGGCATTGGTCGTTTGTTTTTTGGATCTTTTGGTTTTGGGGCATTAAAAATTTGATTAGCTGTTAAATCTATTGGAAGGTTTATCATATTTTTTATTAGAATATCGCGAAATTCATTAAAAGTCATAGAATCGCAACCAAAATGTTTTTTGTATATGTAAAAACTATTCCACACTGTAATATCTAACAGATGAAACAAAACTTTTTTGTACCATCGTGATTGTTTTCGTGGGCTGCTATAATATTTTACCATTTGGTCTGACCTATCGATACCACTCATGTTATTATTATACTGAATAATTTCATTCGGTTTTTTTTTTTCATTTCCAAATCGATTTTTGGATGATAAAAGTTGTGGTTGGTATTTTGTAGTTATCGCTAGTACATCCCTTTTATCTTTCCACTTAGATACATAAATTTTTCCTTGTCGACGCCAAATATAGTCTCCAGATTTCAACTTTTTTGTGGTTACGCATTTTGGGTTGCCTTTACGGTTACTGCGTAGAGTTCCTGTTGTATGTGTTTTTCGATGTAGAAGTTCTTTAGAAAGACTTATACTATTATAATAATTATCCATAAAAACTGTATGTCCTTTATCAAGAAATGCTTCCAAAATACGAAAAACTAAACTATTTATTTTTGATGTAGAGCCGACTTGAATTTCTTCTCTTTTTCCTTTATACATCTCCATATTTAGAACAAATCCGTCGGATGTACAGAGCTCGAAAAACTTTATACCATATCTTGCTTTTTTAAGTCTCATGTATTGTCTAAATAAAAGGCGACCACGATGTAATAAAAGCGATTCATCAAGTGATAGACATTCGTATGGAATATATGCAAGTTGAAAATTATTTATAAGTTTTTTAAAAATTGGTTCAATTTTTTTTATTGGATCATATTTTGTACTATTTACTTTGTCTGGGTCATTATATTCGACACTAAAACATCTCAAAATCTGTTCAAAGCGTCTACCCGACATAGTTCTCGATATGATAGGATGATAATAGAGCGGATTGTAAGAGAACATATCTCTGATTACAGAAAATTTCACGGATCCAGAGAGCAAACAAATGGCCAAAAATGTATATATTTCCTCTGCATCAACTTTTTTAAACTCAGCTGCACGACAGTGTTTTTTATGTGGACGAATTTGTGAAGTTAATTTTACACCATAATTATTTGTCGAGGATACCACCATATCAGTTATTTCACGTGTCCATAACATTTCGAATATATCTGTAAAGGATTATCTTTTGCGGAATCAGGTATATTTAGTTTGATTCCTGACATACTATTGTCAAATTGGAAGTCTGGTATATCTTCCCAATTCTCGTACCATTGATCATCATCATCATTGTTATTAGCATTATTATAATCATCATTATCACTTGAACTTACCTCAAACGATTCATTACTTGTGTCACTTTCAGTATTTGTAAAAGTATGAGACGGCCCTGCTCTTGGTGACGAATCTTGTCTCGTACTTGGTAACGAAAAATCTGGGTCAACATCTGAATCATATTGATCAGAAAAATCAGACGAATCAAACGACTCATCTAAATATTTGCGCACTTTATCGATATTATTACGTGACATATTCAGATACCTATTACGTACGATGTTTATAATCGAACTGAATACTTACACGGACAACAATGCATTTCTATCGGTTATGGTTCGAATATATGGTGTAGACATTTATATATTGTGTTGTATCATTATAAAGCAATAATGATATAGCTAAATTATAAATAATAATAATGATATCGAATATAGGGTTCATGGAAATACCAAAAAAAAAAAAACGATAAATAAAGCTAAAATTAACACATATATAATACAGTGCCCAATGCTCTGAAGTATTGTAGTGGGACAGTAAAACATGCTCTTTCATATGAGACTATTGAAATTATTACTGCTATACCAGTACTGTGTTAATTTGAATGGTTTATATTCTACTGCTATAACAGTAGTGATATATGTACATCAACTTTTGAAATTACTGCTATAGCAGTATGACGCGGTTACGGAGGTGTGGAACCTTGGTCCTCGGTAAGCCGGTCGGTAGGTGTGGTGACAGCGTGTGTGTGGCTGGCACGTAGGTCACTACACTGATGGGTTCTGACAAAAGACGGCGATGATACGTGGTACTGTCCACTAGGGACGTTTATTTATAATAAACAAAATACAAGAAACGAAAGAACACCGTTATGGAGTCACACGGCGTGGCGAAAATGCCGTAAGTTAAACAATTTGATATATTCGATATGAAGATATTTTCGAGAGACGAAACGGTGCTTTTCGTGCGGGTGGTTATCCATTGGACGGTCGACGTAAGATGTAGTGATGGTACTAAATAGCAGTAGCAGTGAAAATAGCACTGCTATTTCTCAATAGCAATAACAAGTTGCTAATCAGAATACAAAATAGCAGTGACTGCTATTTCTAAGATAATTTTATTTTATTGTAACCTACACTGTGATCAATAGCAGCTATTGCTCATCATATAAAAATTGACTGTGTTCAAGTTGCTAATCAGAATACAAAATAGCAGTGACTGCTATTTCTAAGATAATTTTATTTTATTGTAACCTACACTGTGATCAATAGTAGCTATTGCTCATCATATAAAAATTGACTGTGTTCAAGTTGCTAATCAGAATACAAAATAGCAGTGACTGCTATTTCTAAGATAATTTTATTTTATTGTAGCCTACACTGTGATCAATAGCAGCTATTGTTTATCATATAAAAATCGATGAACTATAACATATGTTATCATATAGTTCAATGGTGGTAACATGCTAAATGGTTAATATCATAGCCATATTTAATATTTTATTTTGTTATCAACATTTACTTATCAATAAATAATAAAATATAGGTTTGTGTCGTTATAGTGTTACATTTTCATTATTCACATTTAAATTTTTACCCATTATTGTATGCATGACAAAGATAATAATTAATACAAAAATTTTTCTATTTGTACAAATTGTAAATACTTACCTGTTTTTGTTAATTTGTTAATTGTTAGCAATTTATTTGCAAATGGCAGTTATTTTACGTTTGATAATGAGGTAAATCAAATAAATATATAAAAAAACGTGTTCATTTTTTTTCTATGAAATTTTACGTGTAAAATATTTCTTAATTATTTAAAGTAGTGACATGAAAATTATTAATTTTTATGATATTTGATATTAATGGCTTATTTGTATCTATGATTTACATTTTTTTATAGATAGAAAAAAATCAACTACATATTTTGATTTAAAAAAAGTAGCATTTCTACTTTTTTACTACTTAATCTACTGCGGCGGTCACTAATCAGTAGCCCTGCTTGTGAGAAGATACGTTCCGAAGGCACCGACGTTCCTAGACAACAAAGATGTTTTCTTGCTAACTGGCTCAAATATGGATAGTTATGTTTATTTTCTTGCCACCATTTTAAAGCATCAGTATTTCTTTGCTGTAGAGAGTCTTCCAAATAGCGTTGTACTTCTATTATTGATCTAGATGTATTAGTGCCAGTAGGTTTCATTTGAGCCACTTGAGTATCTATAGTACACCAAATTGAAAAACCACTTTTATTTTCAGTTGCTGTTTCTGTTGCTGTCGACGTATTTGGAATTTTTTGCTTTTCTAATGATTCGCTTGTTATGATGGCTGCAGTTAATTGGATGATGTCAGTTTTAGTTGTCTGCTGTATTGATTGACTTAATGGAACATCTTTAAACCGGGGATCGAGAAACGTACAACGAGCTAAAGTCTTGCTATTCTCAATATTTCCCCACCGATTTCTCTCTTTCATGCCATTTAAAAGTTTATTTATTACTGCGTTGGTCCTTGAGGTATAATTTTGTTTTAATAGTTGATCACAAACATTTATAAGCCCTTGTGCTATTACAATAACCATAGAAGCTGTTATATAATTATTACCACTGACAGCTTTAGTTGCTTCTTCAAACGGGCGTAAAACTAAGACAAGCTCTTTAATTATTTTCCACTCGCTTGAAGTTAATCCTGGTGGTGAGTTGTCAAGAAGTCCAAGAGTTCCCCGAATACAATCTTCAAGTACAACGAAACGGTCGGCATGTACAATGAAGAATTCCAACGGGTACTTACATCTTGTAATAGCTTTATTGGTACCTTAACTCCATTACTTGTTTGATAAATTTGAAATTTTTTGTTAGCTGATGTACTTTTGCGGAAAAAAGTTACTATAGTTTTAATTTTATCAAGAAGATCTGATTCTAATGCTAAGGCTCCTTGAACTATTAAATTAAGTGTATGTGCGAAACATCCAAAATGTTTTATTTGCAATATTTTTAAAGCCAATTGTATGTTACTTGCATTGTCCGAAACAGCAAAAATGATTTTGTTTTCTAAATTCCATTCTTGAATTATTGATTTAATTTTCTGACTTAAATTTTGACTAGTATGACTGTCCGAAAACTCATGACAGCTTAACAAAACAGATTTTAAAAGAAAATTATTTTCTATAAAATGAAATGTTATTGCGATATAACCAGCATTGTTTCGTGACGTCCAACAGTCAGTTGTTATACAACCGCTTATAGCTTCAGTCGCAATCATTTCTTTAGTTTCAATAAGGCATTTTTGATACAGGGCAGGTATACTAACTTTGGATAATGTATGGCGATTTGGTATTTTATAAGAAGGATTTAATAAATGTACAAAATTTTTAAAACCTTCATCTTCAACAATTTTAAAGGGTTGCAAATCTTTAGTGAACATTTTCAAAAGAGCATTATCAATTTTTTGTTGCACATCAAATGTCATTTTTCTTGGAGTGTATGCCGAAATTTGGGTTTGTTTTCTTTTATGAACATTTAAATTTTTACTGAGTGTTGCGTTTTGAACTGGTGTTATTTGAGTAAGAGGTAGTGGAGCTGGAATATCATGAGAAGTTGAGGGAATCTGATCTATACTTATTTCATTTATTTGACCGGGATTATCTTCGATTTCTTCATTAACCAAATTTGACTGGGGAAAAATGTTTTAAATAAATTAAATTAAATCCTATTTACTTTTTATTTTTAAGTATTTTTTTTAATTAAATAAAATTGCTGTTTATTTAAAAAATGTGTATTTTCCCTAACATAATTATATCATATTATATTATTTTACCATACCTCTTTTGATGAATAAATTTGTTACACTTGATTTGTATGAATATTTTTTTTTACAAATATTACACTTGGCAAATGTAGTATTTTCAATCGCCGTAAAATGTGACCATATATTACTTGTTCTACGGTTCATATTTTTTTATATATTTAAATAGTTAAACCAAAAAAACAATTACAAAACAATATCAAGACCAAATGTCAACACTACATGAAAGAATTCGAATAAGAATGAAACTATTATCTACATTTTTGATTTATTTGGAATATTATATTAAAACTAGTGTAGACAAGTTAATTCCTGTCATATTATTATCTAAAATTATATTTATTTCAATTTAAAAGTATTTCTTCTTGTCATGCACTTATTTATGAACATATTTCCTATTTGGCTTAGGTCTAAAGATTCTGCTACAACTGTGTTATGACAATTTAGAAGTGTCAGATCATTTTACCTGGTCTGCGTCATGGCACTTTTGACCAAATAATTCTTTTACAGAAAAACGAAGTGCTGTTTTTACGTTTTACCGCCCTTTAAAATCGAAAAACGGGGTCGATGCCTCCGTTAAAATCAAAGTACGGAGGCAATTGCCCCCGAGTAGTTGGCGCTTATGCGTGTACCCACTTCCTATTTCTCAACACGAGCATGTATATTATATTATAGGTGTATGCAGGAATTTTTCACTGGGTATGCAGAATGATAATAAATGCAGGTATATATATATATAAATAGCAGGTAATAATATATTAACCGTATTTGATAATCTATAGTTTGATTAGCAGTCACTGCTATTTTCACAGCAATATTGTAAAAGTGATTATCAGTTAAAATAATAGCTAATAGCTGTTATCTCGTAACAATCTGCTATTTTATATAAACTAGCAAAATAGCAATAGCTGCTATTTTTCACTGCTATTTTCAAATAGCAATAGCAATAGCAGTTGCTAACAAAAATAATAGCATTTTACCACCACTAGTAAGATGATGTCGTCGTAGCCACCGGCGGCCGGTACTCGTTTTACGCGACCCGCCTTCCCGTCCTGCGCGGTGGGAGAGTTGGCGTTGTCGCGCTGTAGACCGTGGTGGTGGTTGACAAAGGTGTCGACCGGTCGCTGCGGTACCTGTACTTTGTACTGGTGGCCGCTGCGTACCGTGTCAAGTAGCTGTCCACGAATGTGTTAATCTAGCTGGTGCGTTGGGGGAGTCAAAGTAAAATTCTCTGTAATTTTCAAAAGCGCCAGCAAAAACAAAAAAACAATAAAGGAAAACCGGGAATTTTTGCGCAAAATTTGACAAAATCGATTTTGGTTTTTGGTGTAACTCTAAAACAAATGATCATAGACACTTGACATTCTCACTGGTTAATAATTTTGGCATTTTCTATACACGATCAAATTTTCAAAACATTCTGATTCTTTTGAATTGTATACGGACATTTACAGTTTTTAATTTTTAAATTTTTTTTTTCTATAGGAATGTCAATAAAATTTTGTTGGGTAAAAAATCTTGAAAATACGTAGTCACAATTTTTTTTTTTATCATCATTTAAAGTTCAAGTTTTGACAAAATAAGTAAAAATGACGAAAATGTGCAAATTATTTTGAGTTAGAAATGCTTCAAATTTATTCTTTTTAAATCTAAAATATGTTTGTCTACCTTTATCAAAAAAAAATGTCTACAAGGCAAATCAAATTTTTATGAGCGTTAAAAGTTCATATTTTTACAACATTGGATATCCACTCGATTTCTTATGTAGCGATTTTCTTATTTTGTTGTAGTTTAAAAACGAATAACACTGTAGATGGGTAGATACATGAAAATGTCATTGAATGTTTATATTTTTTATTCACCATACATTTTTTAAAATAGTTTTACTCGTTTTGAAATGTTTACGGACAATTTCAAGTTTCCGAGTTTTATCTATATCATAAGAGTCTGCTGCACAAAATAGTCTACTGATAACGTTGTCTCTTTTTAACATAAAGTACATGTGCAAGACTCAGCAATGCACCTAACTGTGTTTTTAATTTTTTACATCTTATCAGCCAAAGGAAGATCAGGCTGCTTGAATAAGTACAATGTGCATGTATATGTGCAATATGTGTAATAATATAGTTATTTGTTGTTTGTAAGCGCCTTTACATCGTTCGAAGGTACATAATAATGAGGCGCGTTTCTATATAGAAGTTTAAAAAAATTAATCTTTTGCGCGGGCCACGCCGGATGTTCAAAATTTCCTCTGTTTTTTCTGCATTAAAAGCTACCTTCCCTAATGTTCTTATAATTTTAAGAATCTTTGCTTGTATGCCTTGCACCAATACGAGTGGTGAACGATAATTTCCAGTGCTTCGACGCGTTAAAAATTATTTAAGATCTACTTTATCTCATGATAAAACATCTTCCCTTTCATTGTTGTCAATAGAAAATGAGATGCTTAGAAGTATTGATTGGTCGAGTATTATAAAAGAGTTTGTGAACAAAAAAATAAGAAATAAATATTTTAATTACTTTTGTTCAATATTTGTCATTTAAATAGTTTTATAATATGTAATAATATTTTATTGTTTATAAAGATACATTTATTATTACAAGTCAATGCTTAATAATAGGCACTCCATAAATAACTAAAAATATAGGAGTTACTTACTATGTATTTATTAGTTAATGAAATGTAAATATTTTACATAATAAATATTCCAATTTTCAGTACTATTAAAAAGAAAGGATTATTGTTCCAAGTTGCAAATAGATATTTACTTATTGGTTTAATGAGATTTCTATGTAGGTTTAATAACTGTATGAAATGCAAATTACTAACAAATTCCGAGCGTAGCGATGAAATTTTTTTTAAGATTTTTATACTTTAATATATATTCATAAAATACACCAGGGGCGCATAATAATTTCGCCCTCATATATGAATTCTTAATGTACCCCTGTGTAAATCAAACTACTATTGAGTCAAAATTAAAATAATAATACTTGTGAGTTTGATGACAAACTTTGACATGATGATGTAGAACTTGAATGGGCTATATTGTAATCATATTCAGAAACAGTGGTTGTTGAAAATGCCCCCGGGGTAGGTTTATGAGGATTAATCAAATACTTGTCTTTGAGTTCTGATATCGTTTTTAAAACTTGAAGTCTTGCCTCCCTTATGCCTCTAGGAGGTAGTTTTTTCACCATAGCTGCAATACTTTGGAAAAATAAATCGGTTTCATCATTGTTAGTCACTTTTTTTAAAATTGTTTCATTTTGTTTGTGTAAATTTTGAATAATAACAGCTCTTTCCGATAGGTGTTTTGAAAAATCCTTTTTGTTGTACTTCGATTTACATTTTTTATTTGGTTTTAGAAATTCATTAAAATTTGGCTCTTTAGTGGATTTTTCAGTAGTATTATCTTCTTTGAATAACTCACTACTTTCTTCACTTAAGAAATCCATAAAAGAATCATTTGTCTTAACATTTGTTGTTGTATCATTCACATTATCATTTGTTGTTTTATCATTTGTCGTTGTATCATTCGCATTTATATTTGTTGTTGTACTGAAATATTAAATATATATTTAATAGCTATTGGTATATGTCTTATTTATTAATTCATAAATTCATTTTTAATTAATTTTAATATGATACATCAATTTTTAATTTTAGTCATTTTATTTAACAGTATTATATAAAGGTAAAAAGAAATAGTTTTAAATTGTTATTAAGTAGCGTTCTAGTATAAAACTTAGGTGATAGTATTTAAGACTTTATGTGACATAAAATAAACGAATGTTATTATTCCCAAGTATAATATGTTTGTTAATTTGAGTTAACAATTTAAAGTATTATTTTTGGTATGAGTACTTACTTTCTTTCGTTTTCTACGTCGTTCAAGAACATTAGACTGTCAATGTTAAAGTCTTAATTATTTCTTATTATTAATATTAATTTGTTTATTCTTATAATATATTGTATTTACCACATTGCCCAACAACGGAAGAAATATTATTCTAAATTACATCTTTAAAATTCACATCTTTATGTTTCTCGTGCGAACTGTCATACAACACACGGTTTTTACACACTTCTTCAACTAACAGTTCATCGTCAGTTATATTGAATAGAGTTTTCGTCGTTTTCGACATTTTTCGATTGAATAAATTCGTTTATAAAAATATATAACAAATTCTTTCAGAATAAAATCGCACTGCGGCGCACGCAATACACTGCTTCAAGTGCAGTACGATCGTTGAACGCAACGACTATTGTCGACACGCGCACGTCGATCACACATTGGAAACCGCGATAAGGCATTTATTTATAGAGCAGTCAATTACGTAATCCTTGCGTCTGGTCGTTGCGGCTGGCCGCAGCTTGGAAACCGTACCTTTAATCATTTTTATTGGGTAATTATGGTAATAATATTTGAGGACTTGAATTCAATAACGTGCTAAGTGCCAAAAAGTTGATTTTTGGATTAGCCTCAGAAAAATGTTCTAAGTGCAAAACCCATTAACATATGAAGCGGGCCTAAGTGCCTTGGTTAATGATATAGGTAAAAACATCCGCTAGATAACGTGTGTGGTACGTACTGGGATTTTGTGGTGAAATAACGTGCTAAGTGCCACTAAATAAATAATTTCTATTTTTGATCATTTTAATGTTATTTGCCATGCCGATAACACGATCCGTCCTATAATAAAAATAATTATTTCAGTTATCAGTATATGTTGGTCGTTCAAACAGAAAGGTACACGCACATTACCTGTATATTTAACTCTCCTGTTACATACAGGTTTTTCTTTGGAACGTTTAAACAAAAATGCCAAATATTTCATTCTATAAACCACGTAAAGATACTTGTAGTAAATGTGATTTATTATCAGCAGAAGTAACGGCAAAACCACGTGATAAACATGCCAAAAATATGTTAGAACTTCATCACAAAAAGCTGAAAAAGCAAGGCAACAAATGAAACAAGACACGGCTTTGTCTCAGCTCCCTACCAGTGATATTTGCATGTTTTCAATGGATTTAGAACAGGTCTTATCTTTGCCTTCATTAACGCATAGTCAAATGTTTTACTTGCGTCAGTTATCCTGTTACAATTTAGGTGAACATTTTGGTGACAGGGCACATGTCCTTATGTCACGAAGGTTTGAGTGGCCGCGCAGGAAATGAAATCGCAAAATCCAACAGTGAAACGTAAACTAATAATTTGGTCTGAAAATTGTGTGGGCCAAAATAAAAAAAATGTTATTATTTCTATGGATATATTTAACAATCACAGATAAATTTGACGAAATTAATTATAAGTACCTAGTGTCTGGGCATTCCTTTCTATTCTGTGACAGAGATTTCGCCCAAGTTGAAAAACGTAAAAGGGCTTGTAACGTCACAGCATTTTTTGCATTAATGTTATTATATCACAACATACCTGTGCCCATATTGCCACTAATGAGCGTACCTTCGTTATTATTATTATGGTTATCGCGCGCTAATGCAGAAATGACCGCAGTATTAGGTAATAATCGTCCCCTGGCCCCCACAAACCCGCAGTGTACGGTGTCCACCTGTCGCCACGCACGGCCGCCGTTGCTGTCGGCGCTTTCGTCGCGTCCGGCGGCACCGCACCGGCGGAACAATACTGTACACCCCGAAAATATAATGTATTCCCGCAATATGACGACACTGACCTGCCCCACTCAACACAAAAAAGCTCCGCCGCCGTCTCAAGACCACCGCCGTCGCCGGGTTTCCGTTACAATTGTTTTTTTCTTCGCTACCTACGCTGTGCCTGGTCGGTACTCGTTTTTTTCTCACGGCTCCACACCTGCCCGGTCGACACCATCCACCCGTCTGTTCGACGACCAACGCGAAACCACCCAGGAACCACGAGGCATACAGTTTTTTTATCCCACCAACCGCCAACTGCCGTCAACATTTTCCGACGCCTAAAGTCAACCACGATGATGGGCTAGGTCCGCCATGAGGGCCCGGGCGACGGCCGACAGCTCCAACCAACATCAACCACGCAGTCATCACGCCAAAGTCGTAATATATCAAATCTCCCCTGTCCCCCCTTTTACCAGCACGTAGGCCACAGGTTATACGAAATTCATGTTCGTATAACCTGTGCGCCAGGGAAGCGTCGCAAGACGCGGGTCCCGAAACAAACCAATCCGATTTCCCCTGTTCCGGCTTTGACAAACGCAGCACGTTTTCCCGGTAACCCTGCGAGGACACACCATGCATGATATGGTGTGTCGCCTCCCGTGGGCCGGGAAAGCATGTGCCTCGTAAAAATTATGTTTGTATTTGTTATGTGCTGCCAGAGATTCTTTCATGTTGTCTAATTTAATATATATACTGTTCATAACAGATCTCATACAATGAGTACTATTATTATTATACCCTTTCCCTTAAATAAATAAATCCTCGGCATTCACTTGCCGTTGCGTGTTCAAAGCCTGTGAGCTCCACCGACTTGGCCCTCGGGTCATCACGCGGTGCGGCTCACAGGTCGCGACAGAAGTGTCCCCCTTCTGTCGTGGGTGGTTTACGGAGCCCCAAAAAGCTCCGGATTCTCACAGGCTGAAAAGTATGAAGTTCCAATGGACTTGGTAAAACTCATTGTCCACGCCACACCAAATAACCCGTTTATTGTCACCTTATTATAACCCAATAATTTCTATGATTTCAAAAAAGCAGCAGACATGTACTTAAATACTAGAAAACTTCAAATTTCAAAATGTTCTTGGCTCAAAATAACAAAAGACAAGCCCGGTGTAGTGCAAACAAAGACTACCTTCAGTGAACTTGAAGCTTGGAGCGCGTGCAATGGTTGTATGAGTTATTATAATAACTATTATATAGTTATTAAAGGGTCTTACATTTTTATTTACATTTATTTTTACAATTTTCCTCTGGTTTCAAAAAAATTGTGAAAGGTGTTGGTCCCCTAGATTTATACCCTCGTCGTCCACAGATGGCGTGGATTGCGTGGCTGCAGCTGATAGCGCTAACGGCACTAATGATGGTGTCGGCGGCAGTGTATCCTGCACCCTCATACGGAGGTGCGGTACCGGCGGCGCGACTTCTCGTCCTTCGGTGACCGGATGAGTGTCGGGGCAGCGTCTGAAAATGCTTACCTTTTGACAACCGTCGAGTCATTTCTGGCTCGTGGCGTCGGTTTTGGATTGGCCCGGTTGATGGACGCCAGAGCCGGCTTCCTCGGCGGCAGTGCGAGGGGGTCTAGGTTGCAGCGGGACCGAGTGCCATGCTACGAATCGGTCGCGTAACAGGAGATCTGGTCATCGGATTTCGTTGGATATCGTTGGATTGAGACTCGAAAACAAATACTTGAAGTTTCCGATTAAACCTCACCGATTTACCCTTGCGTACATTTCCATTGTTCTCCATTTCGCTTTGTTCAACAAGTGATTAACAATTGTAAAAAAAAGATGTAAAATTATTAATTATATAAATAAAAATTACGAGTTACCAAAAAAATCGCTCTACCTGCAGAATAGTCCTATACAATACAGTTGTACTTAACGGTCGGAGAGCTAATGAAACAGGGACGTCTGAAGGTAATGGTGACAATAGTGCAACTGATAATATTATAAATGTCCATGGTCAATGATATATTTTATTGCAGTACGAGGTCTATCAGAATTTATCTATTGGATATTGAGAACCCTACATATTGGACGACAATACCTACGTCCAAAACGGGAGTTACCCTTTTCCCGTTTTCTGCCAAAACCGTACTTTTTCCTTTTTCACCAAATCAAAAAAGTTAGTCTAATATTTTAATATATTATAAATAATAATTTTTTTTTTGTTTCAAATATATGTCATTCATATTATTTTTTTTTTTTTTAAATGCAGGATTCATAATGCATCATGGTCGCTTTCAAACCTTTCTCGATAAAGTATAACTTACTATTGAATTTATTATGTACTTCTTTTGAACCGAATCGCGTTGTTAACAGTAAAATATAATATTCATAAAATAATATTTTAGTGTATTTCGTTAGCTAAATTTTTTATTTTGTCAATAAAAACTACATTTTTGATTTTAACTATCTATAAAAAACACACACCGTAACAGAATGACTGACCTCATTGAATTCATTGAAAATAAACGTAGAAAACCATTATTAGTTTTAAATAATTATAAATTTTGTATTGGATCAGTTAACTAATCCACTGGTTCAACTCGTTGGCGATTTATTACAAAATATTGCAAAGCAAAAGTGTACACGGAAAATAATGCTCTGGTACATGATGATTGTGAACATTTAATTTACATGCATGATCCTTATATTTGGCAAATTGTAAAGAATGTCTGTAAGAGGAAAGCAGTGGATGATACCAGTAATAAACCAAACAAAATTATACCAAAAGAGATTGGAGAAAATGTAGAAGCTTCTCAATTTACTACGACAGACATCTAAAGGCTGAGAAAAAATATATATGAAGCTCGACGAAAAGTGTTACCTTCCAAACCAACAAATTTACAAGAAGTCCACGAATTTTTAGAAACAATAGATTTAAAAACAAAGCAAGGTGAAGATATTTTGTTAATTAATTAACAACAAAAAAATATTGTTATTTTTTCGGGCGTCATCCGATTGCGTCCGGTTTCAACCTTTTATAACTTTTCATTATGTCGATTGAGTCCACAAGTCGGATAGGTAAATTAATTTTTCTTATCTTTTTATGTTCCGATTGCGTCCTATTGTATAATATACAAGCATAAAATTACTCAATATTTTAATAAGATTAAATAATTAAATAATTAAATAATACATTTCTAGTTAGTGAATACGTCATTTAAAAAAAGGATTTTTAAGTGAAATAGTTTTAAGGTACTGTAAAGGGGTTATAATTTTATTATTTAAGTTATTTATTTGTTTATCAAGAAATTGCTGTTTTTTCAAATACTTTGATCTGCGTTTACAAGGTATTAAATTATGACTTGACGTCATTTTGATGTCTGTATCTATTTGACATTGTTTTAAAATATTTAGAAATTGAAGAATATTGGGATGCGATGTGTAGAAAAAAGATTTAAATTTTGAATGAAAGCTTTCGCAAGCATTTGTAGTACGCTGCATAGTGCTGCTCATTTCAGATGGAAAATGTGAATTTGAATCAATATCTTAATCAATTAAATAATCAGTAAACTTTCTGAGATTTTCATTTAAAGGCTGAATGGAAGATAACTCATAAGCATAGAATATAGGCTAGAATACAGCATTTTAACCATGATGATCTCAAAGATAAATGATAACTAAAATAAGCGTACACATCGAAGTCTTTTAGAATGTAAATATAAGCACAAACATAAAGATAAAATAAAATAAGATAAAAACAAAACAAAATAGAATATAAAATATATATAAAATGTATATATGCAAAACATATGTATATATATGTGTCTTAAATCTACATCTAGTTGTCTCTCGCATCATACTAATACCGTACAGCACTTAATGATAGAGCAACACTAGTATCCTCATATGCCTCAAGCAAAATCATGAAAAATGAACCGACAGGTTCATTCACTCTAAAGAACTGATTCTGGGCACTCAAACACTCATCTAAATTGGAGTACAGACGCTCATTAAAAACGCTGCATGCCTTAGCCCTTTCATAACCACGCTTCGCTTTAGCAAGGTCAGTTGCTGGATCAATTAAATAAGGTGTAGTAGCTGTGAAAGTAAATACTCGCGTCGAACCCATCGGTATCCCTATAGCGTAAGCTCCAGCTGCATCACTGCTCAAGAAAGCACAATGAGTAGCAGGTTGTAATGGTTGTCCGACAGGTCCAAATACAAATTGAGCAGTACATAAAACCATTAAGCCAGTTGGTCTACTATAATTAAAAATGAAATTCTGTGCCTCTACAACATTCGTATTTTCAACCGTTACAATGAGAGGTGCTCCACCATACATGTCGATGTTCATCCCCGCCGCACCGATGGTTTGAATACACACCGTTTTAAAAGCATAGAATAAGGCAATCCGAAAATATATTTTATAAATGATCCTACTTTACTGGATTTATTAATGTACTCTGAGGTCAATCCAAGTTCTTGGATCTTACACCACCATGATTGGCCCAAATGAAAATGACATCCTTGTATTTTTACTAATGGCCAAACTATATTAGCTGCTTTATGAATAGAAGATTCAAAATCAACATGAATTACTTCAGGATTAAAATTTAAATCAATTTTGGAACATTCGTTAATAAAGCTTCTAAATGCATTTTCATAAGCGTTACATCCTTTACTGTTAGTCATTCAACATACCATGAATAGTATATAACTGTAAGTAATATTGTTGTACTCCAACGGATTGTACCATCTACGAATATTTCTTTTACTAAGTTTAATGACTGTAAGTCACTAGTACACGAAAACATGATGATATTCTATCATTTATTAGTACAAATGGTTCACCTTGAATAGTTTTTATGTTTAATAATTCGATTGTTTCATGTACTTCTTTTATATTTTTTGGTAGTTGGCCATATAAATTCCTCTGCATATACATGAAATATCATCAAAAAAAAAATCATCGACTGCGTGCGTCATCTAACTCCGGTATCCCCTCGAACGCCACCAGCCAATCTTCCACGGTTATGCCATCCGTTGTCTCCGATTGGTCTGGCGGCGCCTGGCTGGTGGACTGTCCCGGCTCCTCGGATTTTTCATCCTTGGGTGCCGGTTTTTCCACCTCCATCGCTTCCGGCGGTGTTGGGTTGGTCGGAGGCGCGCAGGCTGCTTCCGGGTCTGATGTTGGCGCAGGTTGCTTGACAAGCCGATGCCGTTGGCTTCCCTCGCTTTCCCTGGCCTTCCTCTTCTCCTTCAGCTGCTGAAATTTCCTACGGTTCCGCGCCTGCTACCGTTGGACCGGGGAGTACCTCGTTACTGGTGTCGGCTCCGCAGGTGTTACGGTGGCAGGAGTGGTTGCCGGTGGTGGTGGCCTCGTCAGTGATGGGGTGCGGCTGCTGGGTGTCGATGTGGGTCTCTGCGGTCGCAGCCTCCGTTGTATGTCCGCTGTACGGTCTGCCCAGCCCCGGTTGTAGATAGCTGCCGTTAGCGGGTCGTCATCCTCGCGACCTGGGTGGCTGTTCGCGGCTCATCCTGGCCACTGGACACCAGTCCCAGCCGTTGGACAAGATCGGCCACCTGCTGCCACTTCTCCTGCTGTTGGCCGGTCATGTTGTCTGTAAATGATTGTTAGTACAGACAATTGTTTATTTAAATATGCCCCATTGGTGCAAGTTTCAGGCGTAACACATGTATTTTTCGTGGCGGTTGTTGGTCGGTTAGAAAGACTCCTTTACCGACCTGCTTTGCTAGCCTTACCGGTCCCCACCACTTTGGTGCGAACACGCCATGAAAATCTTTATGTGCCTTAGATAAGTGGTGTGCTTTGTAGTAGACTACGTCGCTCGTGTCGAACTTCGCCGGTGTGCCGGTGTTCGCGCTTGGTATTACCACTACCTTTTTGCCTAAAATACGTTTTACCCGCTCTTCCTGTGATTTTTCAATGTGTACCGGCGTAATTTTAGATAGCGGCCAATCTCCGGGTCTCTTGCATTCCCTGCCTAGGACAAGGACCGCGGGTGGGTAGCAAGTCTGTTCGTTACGCCTGTTACGTATCGAAAATAGAATTGAGGGTAGTTTTATGTCCCAAAATTTATGTTTGCTGTCGACTAGCTGTGCGCGCAAACCTTTTTTAAATCTTGGTTTCGGCGTTCGACTAGTGTGTCGTCACTGACGTGGTTATTGAACATAGAAAAGATACGGTCAGGCTCATGGTCAACATTGGTTGTCGACGTTGTGGGTGCCCCTTCCAACTTTTCCTCAAGGTGATCTTCGTCTACGGGTGTGCCCGGTGCCGGGTCGCGGGATAACAAATCGGGTGCTTCGTTTTATATTCCCGAGACGTGTACCGTACTAAAATCTAAATTAGCTTGTTGTAGAGTCCAACGTGTTAATTTTGAATTTTTGTCTTTAGCTCTGTGTAACCATGTTAGTGCTGACTTGTCGGTTAGGAGTTCGAAACGTCGGGTTTCTAGGTTTGGGCGAAATTTGTCTGTTGCCCAGATTATTACTAGGCACTCGAGTTCGATCGCGGTGCACCTTGTTTGCGTTTCGCTAAACTTTTTGCTTGCGTTGGATACTATGCGTTTTTCCTCCGGTCTGTCGCCCCGTTGGAAAAGTACCGCACCAGCTCCAATCTCGCTTGCATCGTTTTGTAGACAGAACGTTTTGCTATAATCGGGCGGGGACAATTTCGACGATGTGACTAGCGCATTTTTTATAATTTTCCAGGTTGCTTTTGTATGCCTTCCGAGTCTACGATGTACCCCAAAAATAAAATTTCACGTAGTGCGATTTTACATTTTTTTTGTGTTGCACGTCGGTCCAAACCTCTTGAGGTGCTCGAGAACTTTGACTAAGTGGGCCTGATGTTCGTACTCGTTCCTTGAATATACAACTATATCGTCTAGGTATACTTGTACGAACTCATCCTGGTACCCCCTCATGACTTCGTTAATGAGTCTCACGAAAGTCATTGGACTGTTTTTGAGACCGAAAGGGAGGACTCGAAATTGAAATAGCCCTCTACGTGTTCGAAATGCCGTGTATTTTTGCGCATTTTTGTGTAGCGGTACCTGCCAGTACCCGGATCTAAGGTCAAAAATAATGAATATTTTCGCGCCCCGCATTTCCCTAATAATTTTGTCGAGATCTGGCATTGGGTACGCGTCGGATTTCGTTACGAAAGTCGTGCTAATAACGCGTCGCAATACAAATTGTCTTGGATGGTAGCTTTGAATTTTTTATCGAGTGTACCTATCCTAGATTCGAATGTGGAGGTGCCACTGGTTGTTGCAGTGTGACCGTCCGCAATCCGGACTGTGTTTGTTGGTCCGTGGGGAGGTGTTTTGCCGTATTTACGGGCTACTGTCGGGTTTACGTACGATTTTTGTGCCTGCGAATCTAATGGGGCTGTTACGAAGCCTGGCGGAAATTCGAGTTCGACCTAGGGGGACGGGATTTTGTCGGGGCGTGTTCGTAACTAACAGATTCTAGCTGCCCTATCCATGAGATACCGTACGAGGATACCGTATGTATACATTTATCTATGATTAGAAAAAATTGTTCTTGTTTATTGAAAATTGTTGCTTAAAAATACATACATTATTTTTAAGGAAACGGCTTGCTTGCAGTATGTAGACAACAGTACAACGACGGATGGACCTTCCTGCAGCCAAGAGCAAATAACTAATATCCAAACACGACAAACAAGACCTCAACAAACACGGAGAAAACCACAATTTTTAAATGACTATGAATGCAATTAAATTATATCACTGTATAATTAATCGGCATATAAATTTATATATTTTATATTGGATTTTTAGTAATTTTATTTCGTACGATATGTATCACTACTGCGGTAGACACGTTCGGTTAAAAATTCGTGGATTTGACCAGAAAACGGTACTTGGTGCAGGATTACGTGGTAAAATGTACTTAGGATCGCCAAAAACTGTGTTAAATATTAATTTCTGGACAGCTCGACCTCACCACCACTTTATGCAAATTTTAAGTGTCCAAAATACTACGCATCACTGATATTTAGTACTCGCGCCAAATTCCTAACCATTATCATACTATTTGATATAATAATTATAGTAAAGGTATTGTACAATAATTATTTTTTCATATGTGATCCTACTGCATTGAGGTAGGTTTTAGTTATCAGTAAATTCAGAAGTGCACCATCTGTTTTTATATAATCTGTGTTGATAATTTATAAACATTTAACCTTATCGAAAACGAGATATAATAAAATAGATAAGAGGTTTGTTGATAATGCATAATAAAGGAGTGTTGTTTTAACTATAATGAACAATAATTGTTGTGATGCTTGCAATATTAAATTTAAGAACCGACCAATATTCATGTGCCATTTGGAAAGCAATCATCGCCGACCATTTCCTATTGTCAATGTCACAAAAAATGTTGATGTACACACCTATACAAGTAATTTGAAAATAATGTACTTACTAACAAATTATACCTAAATGTTTTTTTTTGCTATTTTGTAGAGTCCATCGCTACAAGTCCCGTCATTGTAAAAAGGTTTGATGCCGAGGCTTCACCCTGTGATAAGTGTCCAATCAAGAATGACCGCTACCATTGCAGTATATGCTAAAAAAAGTACAAAAAACATGGTTGTTTCCAAAAACATATAATAACACATTCCCCCAATAAGGTTAAAAATTATATTAAAATTTGTATTTTACAACAATCAATATACATTGTAAATATGTTTTTAAAATTATTTATACAATTGTCTATGCCGTATCTGTAATTATTGTAAATTAATGTAAATTATTGTTAAATACTGTTAGATTATTGTTAAATACTGTTAAATTCTAAATGCTTAATACTCACGAATCTCTGTACACAAACATGTTTGAGTTTGGTATGTTATTAATATCAAAGATAGATGTCATCATTTGTATACACTCGGTGATATTTGTAATATTATTATTTTTATTATAAGACCAAAATTGGTAAGGAATTATTTTATTGTTACACTTATTCAATATTGTATTAATGAATGTGGATGTACTATATACAATTTTTATTTCATCTACACATTCAATCTCTTTTTCATCACTATAGTTAGTAATAAATTAATAGATTATTAGTGTTAAGTTTATTGATTAAGGTATTAAATATAGTATAGCTTACTTATTTGTTAAAGCATATAATTTTAATAAATTTATCATTTGTACGCTGTTATTTTGTTCTTAGTAGACTGGTAGGCCTTTTTTTTTATTGAAAATTTTGGATGATCATCAACAAATTTTTTTACCAATATATTCAAATCCGTTATGTAGTTATGGTCAGTCACAAAATTAAAAATGGCTTCAACGTCATCGGGCAATTTTAAATTGTCTACATTGCCATTTAGAATGTTAGCTTGGACTATGCAAGCATTGCCCAAGTACTTGCATACATCCATTCGATAATGACCAAAACTTTTTAAAATGTAATTGAGTTGGACATTAGTCAAGAATAATGGATCACGATTGCGAGATAGCAATCTGTGACCTAATACTATCGCATCTGATATATTTTTACTGATTTCCTTGTAAGATAGAAAAAAAAAAATTTAATTTGGAAAAAAAAATTAAACTCCATTTTGCTTACATTTCCAAAAACATAATGACACATAATGACAGTGGCGGCGTGAAATATTGTATTTCATAAAGTGGTGGTGAGGTCGAGTTGTCCAGAAAACGGCGTCCAATCGAGGATGACCGCTACCATTGCAGTATATGCCAAAAAAAGTACAAAAAACATTAAATGTAATACTAACACAACATATACATAACCATACATATGTTAATAATTCCAGTGAATAGTCTGATATGTCAGAAGAGGAAAGTGAACTCCAAGATGTTACAGATCCAGGTATGCATACAAATTAATTTAAAACATACAAAATTAGTATTAGTACAAAATTTGAGCTGATTTATTAAAAAATTGTATAATGATTTCAACCCAAAGTATACTTAATAAAAAATACATTCATCGTTTCACTCAGAATCTAAAATTATAATATAAAAAAAATGTTATCAAAAAATTGTATTATGATTTCAACCCAAAGTATACTTAATAAAAAATACATTCATCGTTTCACTCATAATCTAAAATTATAATATAAAAAAAATGTTATCAAAAAATTATATAATGATTTCAACCCAAAGTATACTTAATAAAAAATACATTCATAATATTAAAAAAAATGTTATACTTAATAAATAAAAATATAAATTAAAAATGTTATCAGAAATTTATAATCCTATCAACCCATTCAATGCTAATTGGCTGTCTAAAAAATAATCAAATGTGGAGCTGAAATAATTTTTAAGAAATATTTTAGTTAAATAAAAAATAAATAATATGAATAGTTTACTTACAGTCCATAGAATGAAATTTCTGCCGGTGGTTGTTTAGTGTGTGTACTATACTGTGTACTCATTTGCAGCACGATGGACTTGTTTTTTTTAACAATTGATATGTTTTTTATACTTTCATTTATTTTTTCGTGTAATTCCTTAAGTTTTAAATTATAGACATTGAAAATATTATTCATGTTTGTATCAAAATTCGTATTAACCCTTTGTCGACCGACGGTACTTATAAGTCCACCGAAATAAAACGTGTACGAAATATCATAAAACGTTATTTTTGTGTTTCTAATGGTCGGTACTCACGAGTACCATCTACCGATTACATAAATATTATTTTAAAAGCGGTCGTACTATTATTAAACATTTTATCGGCGATTAATTTCGGGAACTGCAGCATTCAACACATACACATGACTTGGTATTTTTCCTTTCTATTTATATGTACATATATATCATTTTATCATTTTATCATAAGAAATATTTTGTTATGTTTAGATATATGTCTAGATGGATTATCTGTTTCTTTTATTGCGATTTCATTATCGATATAATGAAATATTTATAAATAAGAATATGGACTTGTAAGTACCATTGGTCTTTCACGGCGGTGACATTAGTCAGTTGTCGACTAGTAATCGTCGCCGTCGTACGTAAATGTTTGATTACTGCCGACGTATCTGTGAAATCGTTTTTTTTTACGTACCATACACATTTTTGTGTTAAAAGTCAGAATTATATAACCATAGGTAATAATATTATTTTAAAATGACAAATAATAACGATGTTTTGTTACTTCAGTGGTTAAATGAAGAGATTCCGTTAGATAATAATGAGATTACCGACGAAGAATTATCGGATGACGAAGACAATATTACGAAAGGTAAAGATTTTTTTTCTGTGATCGATAATAATCCATCTGAAGAAAATATAGTGACCAATGAATTAGAAATTGAAAATGAAGATAGTTTTGAATTTATTCTGGATAATACTGATATTAATTTTTCAAATATAATTGAGCCAGTAGAACCTGTAGTGATAAGTGATAGCTGTGCCGACGTCTACTCAAATTGTCAATCTCCACGACACTTCTGGCCCTTCTAATAATATCAAATCTCCGCCTTCCAAAAAGCTTAAAAACATTTCAAAAAAAAAAAGAAGATATCTCACAAATTATTAACCATTTAACCATTTAAATAAAATCAACCAATCATTAAACAGCGCTCTACCCACTTCAACACCTCCCAAACACTTCACTCCAAATGAAATTAAATATACAATCAGCAACTAAAAAATGGAAAAGCTCCTGGACACGATCTCATTACAAAAATATACTTAAACAACTAACAAATAAAGCAATTCTCAACATTACCCACATCTTCAATGCAATGCTCAGACTTTCTTATTTCCCACCACTCTGGAAAATTTCAACAATCATACTAGTACATAAACCTGGCAAACCCAAAAATATAACATCTTCTTACCGTCCAATCAGCCTCCTACCATCTCTGGGTAAATTATTTGAAAAACTTCTATTAAAACGCCTCCAAATAAAATCATTCCTAACTCACAGTACGGCTTCCGAGCTCACCATTCTACTATCCACCCCCTACACCGTCTCACCGATGCCATCTCATCTTCTCTCGAACTAAAAAAATACTGCTCGGGTGTCTTCCTCGACGTCGCTCAAGCGTTCGACAAAGTATGGCACAACGGACTCCTCCACAAACTAAAAACAAACTTTCCAGCCCCATATTACTTAATACTCAAATCCTATCTTACTCATCGTTCTTTCCAAGTAAATCTAAACAACTCAATATCAAACCAATTTATGATAACGCCGGTGTACCTTTCTCCTCTTTTATACCTAATTTACACTGCAGATATACCTACAACCTCTTGCACCATCCTCAATACTTTTGCCGACGACACCTGTATCCTAGCCACCGATTCTGATCCTACAATAACAAGCTTTAAGCTTCAACACCACCTCAACTTACTCGAAAACTGGTTCACACTATGGACAATAAAAATTAACCCAAACAAATCCAGCCACATTACTTTCTCCCTTCGCCCAGACATTTGTCCACCAGTCAAACTTTGTAACCAATTATTACCCCAAACCAACCAAGTTAAATACTTAGGACTCATTTTTGACAAAAGGTTAACTTGGAAAGACCACATATTCGACAAAAGAAAGAAACTAAACTCCAGATTACATCTACTACGTCCTCTCTTACGTTCTAATTTAAACATCAAACTCAAAATCCTTATTTACAAAGTGCTGATCTTTCCTCTATGGTATTATGGTATTCAAATTTGGGGTAACGCTGCCCCTAGTAACATCCAAAAAATACAATCATTCCAATCCATCTGCCTTCGCACTATTACAAAATCCCCCTGGTTTGTAAGTAACAAAACCCTTCACTCCGACCTGAGAATAAATTACGTAAACCAAGTCACTAAAAATGCTTACCAAAAACTCCACAAAAAATTTAGCTCCCATAGTAACCCCAACATTAGTTTTCTTGCTTCACTACACATCCCTGACAATCCCCATCGAAGACTTAAACGTAAATGGGTTAGAGACCTCCTCCATTAATTAATAAAATACCCAAGTAGGTAGCTCCATTGGGAGCTCTCCTACATCGTGCCATTTCATGTTATGTAATCCTTTTCATCACTATTACTTGTGCTTAATTGTATAGTTGTATATTTTCTTATTAAATAAAAAAAAAAAAAATCTCACAAATTCGCCGTAAATGGAAAAAGATAACTGTCAAAACATTAGAACCCGATTATTCACTTCCCGATGGACCCGTTGATGGCAAATTCAAGGGGGAAACTGCTACGTCAATATTTTTGGAATTTATCGATGGTTTTATTGATCAACTTGTGTATCAAACAAATTTATATAGTATTCAAAGAGGACGTCCTTTGAATGTAAAACGTTTTGAAATTCTGAACTTCACAGGTATAAATTTTTTAATGGGATACAACAAACTGCCAAGTTGGAAACATTATTAGGCAACATCTGATGATTTAAATGTTCCCTGTGTGTCAAATACAATGAGCCGTAATCGATTTGATAATATTTTGTTAAAACTTAGGCCTTTGATAAATTACTGTAATGAAATATTTTCTACATCTTACCATGGAACGAGAGAACTAAGTATTGATGAATCGATGATTATTTTTAAAGGTCGTAACTGTATGAAACAATATAATCCTCAAAAACCTATCAAACGCGGATATAAAATATGGTGTTTATCTGACCAAAGGGTATATATAAAAAACTTTAGTATTTATCAAGGCAAAGATGAGCAATTATCTAATGAATTTGAGTCATTTGGTTTGGGTGAGCGTGTTGTATTGAATTTGACGAAAAACGAGTGGAATAAAAATAAAAAATTTTTTTTCGACAATTATTTTACTTCATTGCCATTGCTAGAAAAATTAAAAGCAGAAAATTCACTAGCATGTGGGACAATCCGATCAAACCGTAAAGATGTCCCGGAATTATCTGAAGATAAAAAAGCGCCTAGAGGTTCATCAGATTATCGCATTACCAACACTGGTATTGGTGTTTACAAATGGAAAGATACCAAGTATGTTATGTTAGCATCAAATTATCATGGTTCAGAAATAACAACTGTTACAAGAAAGGATAATTGTGGTCGAAAAAAAGATATTCTATGTCCACAAGTTGTTCGTGATTATAATTGTTATATGGGCGGTGTAGATCATGCTGATCAACTTAGAACAACTTACGGTGTTGACAGAAAATCAAAAAAGTGGTGGCACCGAATATTTTGGGGTTTATTAGACATTATGTTTGTAAATTCGTATGTGGTATACAAGCAAATACATAGAAGTATTACTTTATTGGATTTTCGTCGTTCAGTCACACAAGAACTTTTGACTTTACGAGAACTTCCTAAATCAAATAAAAGACAGTCAACTTCAACACCAAAAAATAAGGTCCGGCAACAAAGAAGAGGAGAGGAAAAGAATGGTCAGTGTCAAAAGATGTGCGTTTAACCAATCGAGGAATTCATTGGCCAAAATTTGTTACTAATCGAGGACGTTGTGAAGTTTGTGCTATAAACGGAACTCAATCAAGACCATATTCAAAATGCTCCCATTGCAATGTATTTTTATGATGTAACGATAAAAAAAATTGTTTTGCGGACTATCATGATATAGATTGTTCATAACTAGTATAACTCATATGCATAAAAAATTATTATACCTAATGTGTTCATAAGCATAATGTAAAATAACTACTTTTTTTTTAATTATAATATTTTTATTTGACTGATATGGAGTTATGATTTTCTTTTTATTTTACCAGAATATAAATCGACACCTATTAATTTCCATGATAAAAAAGTTTTTGGTTAAAAAATAATTCATATGGTATTGACCTAATAATATAACATTTTTTAGACTAAAATACTTAATTTACACTTAGGAGCTATTGAAGTTTTTAATTTATATGTAAATATTCTAAAAAAAACTTTTACGCTTATTTTTACTAAGAGTAATATTTTTAGAAATAAGAGAAGAATATTTTTTTTTTCTAAAGTCGTAAATAAATTTTGGTATATTCCACATGTTAAAAATTATATGGCAAAATTACTGTTGGTACTTTGAAGTACTATTAAGAAAAAGCCTAGATGACCGACGGTACTTCCAAGTACCATGATCCTAACTCAAATTTGATTAAAAAAAAAAAAAACCCAAAAAAAATGTCTTATATAGGTCAAATATAACATATTTATGCAAAAAAAACTTTAAATAATATATTATTCGATGACAAAGGGTTAATAATATTATTCAATACACTTTCAATAATATTAATTTTATTTTTAAGTGAGTTACTATGCGATATATTTTGTTTTTTCTTATTGTCATATTCCGTTATATTTGCACCAAACATTTTCGTATTCATCTAAGAATAGTAATTATTATTATTATTATTATTATTATTATTATTATTATAAAATATATCATTGTAAATGTAGTATTTACAATTAAATAGTTAAATTAGTATAGTAATGAGTATAGTAAGTCAGCGGTTCTCAAACTTTTTTGTTCGCGGAGCCCTTATATTCCTATAAAAAATTACGGAGCCCCAAAAATCAGAAATGTATATATGAGACAACTAAAATTCATAAAAAAAATGATGTCAATTGTAAATTATTTGCTTTTTATTTTTATTTTCTGTAAAATACGAATATATACAAATTATTTAATTAATATTATTTAATTAGAAAAAAATAACATAAAATTTTAGCAATTTATTTATTTATTAATGTGATCCGTAATGTTGGCTTTTTTTATTGACCAGTATTTTTATATTTGGCTTGATAGGCGAGAGTTGAATACGCATATCTGCTTCAGCATCCAATTTATTACGATATTTGGTTTTCATTGATGCATATGATGAAAATCCGGTTTCACATAGATATGTTGTTGCGAAAGGAAGAAGTGCTAAGATAGCTTTTTTAGCCAGAGATTGATATTCGTTAGTAGGGTTCGGGACTTGTTGCATTTGCATATTGCTCAATAATGACTGCAGAATAGTCTAAGTAAGATTTAAATTTGTTTTAAGTCATAACGGATTGAAATACAAAAATTTTAATTGCATATTTTCGCATATTATGTCGTTTTCTGTGCAAAATGCATATTTGCCGATTTTGGCAGTTTAATTGTTATTTATAGCATATTTACACAGTTTTTTTTTTATGTTAAGTACATATTTTATTTTAAGGATTAATTTATTTTTTCTTTCATGCGTTGTTCAATATACCTAATCAGTTTTCATTTAAATTTGATAATATCAGAAAATGTCTTATTGTACAGTCAAACTTTACAAATAAACAATTAATCATTTTTATATTTATTAATAATTTAATATATTAAAAAAACCCAGCCTTTTTTTCATTGTAGGAGAAGACGAAGAAAACGAAATCGAACATATATTTCAGTAATATAATGTTGATAGTGTTCTTGTTGTCAAAAAATAACTAGTTACAAAAAATTGTCTAAATTTAAATGAATAAATCAAATTTTTTAATCATATTTAAAAATTGTTAGTTGCATATTTCGGTTATTTTAAGCGCATATGTGCATGCATATTTCCTACAATTTGTGTGCAATAAGTCCCGAACCCTAGTTGTAATTGTAAGTTTACTTAAAGTGGTAGCATGGGTGGCGGTGAACCCCACGACGCTGGATGTCGAGCCCCGCCCAAATGGTGTCGGACTCATGCAGGTTGTGGGTTTCGCCTTGATGGACACTAGTGAGACCTCGCCAAATCCCAGGATTGCGTGCTGAGCGTCTTACAGGTGGGACCCGGGGCTCGCGGGTTACCACCGCCGCGGTTCCACACTTCGACCCAGGGCGCAGGAGCGTTGGGTGGCAAGGGACCGCGGTGACCTATTCTAGAGGGTCTGAAAACCTGGTAAGCGAGCTTAATCCGGCGGTAACCGCGACATCCTAACATAAGGTGCAGTAAATACTGGGTGAAAAGGTATCACCGGCAGCGTTGGGCAGTAACCCCCGCCCTCTAAGCGCTGTCGGCCCCATTTTCGTTGTGACGGGCGAATGGCCCGCAGTTATGGTACCAGCTTCGGTTAGCGGCCCGGGAGCCTGCCGACCCACACTCGCAGTGCCGATAACACTGCTTGTGCCAGGAGTGGATTTTGACTCGCTTAAGGTAACCTAAGATTTATATGAGGGTTATATCCTGGGGCTTGCCATTAAGAATACTGGATTTAAATTATCCGCGAGTGATGTACAATTTCTTGACCAGAACTGAAGCTTGGTAACGAACTTGGTAATATACTTTCATATATTGTTTTTGTTATAAAGTAATAACGAAATTAAAATGGCATTCTAGTAATGAATCACTTTTTTAATGATTATGTTTTGTTACAGATTTGTTTGTATTAAGTTAGTAAGTATTTGAATTAATAATAATTTTAATTAATTTGAATTTTTTTCCTTTTTTTTAACAAAAAAATAGAAAACACTTTATTTAATTAACTCTTATTACTTATTAGAAGTAATTAAAAATCAATTAGCAGACATGACATTTCCACTATTGTGTAACGGTTTGTAGGTACTATCGTATTGAACAAGTATCTAGTAAACATATTAAAATTACTAAAATAGTTATCATTAAATGATATCAATAGGTAATTACTGATAGGTATAGAACTATAGAAGTGAATCGGTGTGAGCCTGTAGCGTCAAAGTATTAAGAAACACGTATGACAAAATACCGAAAATCGAAATTTACCATTCAACGATCTCTGTATACAATCACACAACCCTGTTACTATCATATATTTCCAATTTACATATTTTACTACTATCAGACATGGAACTTGAATTAGTTTCACGGTTATCAATATGTAGAAAATATCTAAATTAAATATACCTATACCTAATACCTAGATACCTTTAGTCTTTATAGTCATAATTACCTACTCAGGGTGGTTCATACAATGACTACCTATATGTTATACACATTACACAATCCAAATCCAATCAATTATCAAGCAACAATTAACGTTTTTATCATGGACAAGTATAAAATGTACTAAATTGAAATTAAAAATCTCCAATCCACCTCCCTACTTTTATTTTAATCAAAAAAATATTAAATATGATAGCATGATACTGAGACACGTATAACAAGATTTGGTTTGCTCCAAGTTAATCCGTTTGACGGTACTTACCGAGTAACCGACCACCCATTTAATTACCTACCCATTACAGATGTCATATAAGTATCATTTTAACTGTTAGCAATTGGCATAATAATTCGTAGGTAATGATTAGTGAACAAAAAAGAACACATTAGTAGACATTTTATATTTTATTATCAATGTACAAAAATCATATGTATATATATTATATAGGTAAATAATAAACCTATGAACATTTATTTGTAATCAATCATAATTGACTATCGTCATAAATATCACTCCAATATAAACATATAGAGATACATAAGTTACACACATAAAATATTACATATAGAATGGCTGTATTTACTAGTATTAATAATAACATAATATTAAGTTAGTTTTATTTTTATTTTTAATTTAAGTGTTCACACAATAGCTACAAATTAAATTCCAAAAAAAAGTTTTATTATTAGGTACAAAAGCATGGATTTATATGTAATACAAATATTTTTATAAATAATATTTTTTCCATAACACTCATTAAAAAAACATGAAAAATTAGACATTTAAATTTAAAATGTTAATTATACTATAAAATACCTAAACTAAATATAAAATGTGGTCAAAATTCGAATTTTAAATGCTTACAAAAAAACTGTGACCGTTTTTGCATTCAACCAACATTCAATTAACTTTCACATTGGACAGGATACTATGAAAATCGAAGCAGTTTTACTGCCGCAAACCATGATAAGAGAAACAAAAATAAAAAAATAAAAAACACACATCATTGTAAAATCACATTTATCACTCCGCTTAGAATCTAAAATGAACGATTAAGAACAAACAGTAGGTAGAGACGTAGAGTAATAGATAGTATGAATGTACAAAAATAATATTACTCTAGGCTTCTTCATTGTGTACCATAATTACAAACTGGAGGCTGCCACTGTGGTCTATATAGTAATCTTGGATCTGTAAAATCAACAAAATGCTATAATTAACAGTATTTTCAATTTTGAAAATCTTTATAAGTAAACACTTCAACTTAAAGCTATATATTATGTTTATTGTTTGCTGTGTCATATACGCATGCCTTCATGTTTCCTGAAAGGTTGTTAAATCTGAATTTAAACACAATTTTTGTTTTTGAAGTAGGTAAATAAGTAATACTAATTCAAGAAAAGTAATAAATGATAACAATTTCATAGATAGCCGATTATATACAATTTTAAATTCATATAGGTTAGAAATGAAAAAAGGTGAAATTTATGACATCATTATTGAAAAAGAGTAGGTAGATAATAATAACTAATAAGGTATGCTATAGTAGGTATTGTATAATGTTGGCTTATTGTGATTTATTGTTAGTATAACTTATTGGTTAATGGTTCCCATACTTTTTTCATTGCGTCATATTATATTATTATTTATTAGTTATTCATAATAATAGCATTATTATAATTGTTCTATGATATAGGGTTCGGGACTTGTTGCACAAAAATTATCGAAATAGGCATGCATATAATAATTATGCAGTCAAAATTGTCAAAATATGCTTAAATATATGCAGCTAAATGTTTAATTATTTTTAAAAAATGCATAGAACATATACCTAAAATATTACAATTTCGGAAATAAAAAACTCAAAAATAAGTAAGTAGGATAACCATATTTAAAAAATTAAAATATAGGACAAAAATATTTTCATATTATTATATTTTAATAATTTAATATATAATATTTTTAATATAATAAGTATTTATTATATTTTTTTGTTGTCCGATAAGATAACGCTTGTGCACGACATGAAGGTATTATGAGGCTATTAATAATATTTATATATTTCATAATAGTCTCACATTTGATAACTCACCGGTCGCGCCGTTCGTTAAATATATTATTATACGTACGGTTTACGTCGCCGATGTGATGCGACAATAATAATGGTGAAAACAAAAATCCAATTGAAAAGTATAGATTTTTATATTATTCTATTTATTAATGTCACTTCAAAAATTTCAAAAATTATAAATTAACAGTAAGGCAAAAAACGGGACAGGCTTGAAATTACGGGACAAAAAGCGTCCTGAGAGAAGTTTGTCAGGACAACAGGACACAAAGCCAAAATAAAGGATAATCCTGTATAACACATGACGTATGGTCACCCTAAGGTAGGTTTATAAACATAATACAAATAATTTTTTTTTTTTTGATCTTAAGCTTCGGCATCTATGGCCATTAGCTGTATTGGTTTTGTACGTTGTTAATGTCGGTAGGGGGGAGGAACACGTGTGTGTTGGGTTTGGCAGAATTTTTGATTGGCACCCGTAGGTATCTGCCATGTCCGTGTGGGGGATGGCGGCACTTGTTCTCCGGACATCGTGACTTGCCCGAAGAAAAATGCCGCCCATGGCCAAGGAATCGAGCTGGCGTCGGCTGCGTCGCAACCGACGCCTTAGACCAGGGATGGCGAACCTTTTGATAACTGCGTGTCAAATCAAAATGTTTGGTTTGATTTTATTTGCCTCGCGTGTCAGACCTTTTTTTTGCTTAAAAAATAATTAATTAAACATATAAACATGATTATATTTAGCCATTCAAAAAAGATAGATCAAGTTCATCATATGTAATTGTATGTGGATTTATTAAAAATTGAAAGGTTGGTTCTAGACATCGAAAATGTAAATAATTTTTTTGGAAAGTGAAGTAAAAATTATGAATTATATTTTAAATTGGCGTGTCACCGTAATAATGCGCGCGTGTCACTCCGTGACACGCGTGACACAGGTTCGCCATCCCTGCCTTAGACCGCTTGGCCACTCCGTCCCCCACAAATAATTTGTATATTTACTAATTCGAATATATTAGGGGAACATGGAGCAAAGTGGGGACATGGTATTATCTATTTATTTAATGTAAAAAATGTATAATATTATTAGATTTATGGCTTCCTGGGTCGTCTGAGATTGTGTGGTAGAAGTTTTGAATCAAACTATCGATCATTTTACAATTAATCAATGAAAAACTTATTTTACTTTACTTAATTTAGGTACTTGATAATAGAATTGCATAATTTGTTATTTATATATTTAATTATTTTGCGTTTTGTTATTAATAATTTTTTTTTTATGTTGTTTGTTCTATGATTAAAGTTCTTTATTTATGTATATGTATTAAATAAAATCATATCAATGGCTCTAGGTAATTGGATTATTATTTTTTTTTTTTTTTTAAGTGGTTTATACCTGTCTGGTAAATGTGGAAACAACTCAAATATTCTTAAAATAAAGGAAGAACTTCAGTCGATGGGTAGACATAGTAGTCTATTATGTAAAAAATGGCTTCATTGTCTTTGTGCTGAGTTTGAAGAAAATCATGTTTAAATGTGAATTTTGTTCCTAAAATTGTTTTTATGTTTTATAACATTTAAAAAGTTACAATTTATAATTTTATTTCTTTTAAGTTAAGCTATACATTTAACCTAACATTTTTTATAAATAATTTGTTATGCTTATAAAATTAATTAAAATATATGGAATTTTTTTGTATGTCCCCATTTTGCCCCATGTTTCCATTGATTATTTTGGACACTATTGCGTGCATGTTTTGAGAAGTTTTAAACTATCGTGAAATAAAACAGCTTAATTTTTAAAAAAGCTGGCTGCATAATATGTGGCCTATGTAGGTACTTACAGAGTTGAGAAATAACGAATAACGTGATATGTGAACACCGTGATAAATAAACACGTATCTACTGATTTTCATTTCTTCGTACAATCTAGAATCTAGATACCAATTAATTTTACCACAGTTTTGTCACAAAGAGACTCATATAATCTTGCATACCTACGTACCATATCCAACAAATAACAAACTATTTTATAGTCGTTGGTCAGCGGTCAGTTACCAGTAGTTGGAGTTATTACTCGATTGCATTTATTTCAAGTATACTGTTTATATATTATGAGTATCTAAGTTCGGTATTTTGATTTGTATTATTGTTAGTTCAGTCAGTATACCTAATTGGAAGTGTTAAAAATTCTGATAGTTTAAATATCGTTTTCCTCATGCTTACGAATCAATTAAAAAAATGTGGGTATTTTTTTAAGGGTATTTTAGCGTTGAAAGGCATTTGTTTATAGTGTTTAGGGTATTTACATACAAGCACTAGTGATAAGTGATAAATCATGTTATTCTATCAATATAACGTACGCACAGTTGAGATATTCCATATTTCTTAATATTTTGGCTATTAATTATTATGCTTTAGAGTTTAGATACATAATATAAAAACGTTTAATGACTTACATGTTGGCGGATATGGTAAACGAGGTCGCGGTGGCATATAATATGGGACTGGCATTAACCGCGGCGGCATATGAGTTGGTTGAGCGTAGTACACTGGTGTAACGTTGTGTTGGTAAAATGGAGTTTGTACTAGAGTTGTACTTTGTGAAGGTGGCATGATTGTTGTAGCAGAATTAACCACTGGTACTGGCGCTTCCTATAATATAAAAATAAATGTAATTAAAAAAAGAACCTATACAACTATTTTATTAGGTATTAAACAATAAACAAGATACTAAACAGATTTTTCTGTAGTGTATTTAATATGTTCATAACTAAAAAAAGTTCACTAAACATAGGATATAATTAATTTGTACATTTCTGGCAAATACAGCTAGGTATGTTTATTAAACAATTGTATCATTTTTAGCTCAATATTAATCAAGTTTATTTTTACTTTTCATAAATATGACTATATATATTTATATATATATATATATATATATTTATGTCATTCACTACATGAAAATAGTATAAATGATTAGGTACGTAATTAATATTCAACTTTGTAAGTATGTAACTTTCAGTGCTCCTGATTTTCGTTCAAGAAACCTAACCTATAACAATTAACTATACATATATCTAATTTATTTATTATAATATACGTATACCAATTGATAAATAAAATAATAACCAATAACTTTTTTAATTTAATGTTTTTTTTTCTATAATTAAAAATTTAACTACATTAATTTATATAAAATTGAAATGGACGTTTTTAACTCGTTTTAATCTGTTAGTACCTAGTATGAATGACTGAATGATTTAGTATGAATCTTCTATACAGATTAAGAATCTACGGCTAGTTTCTACATCAATCTAATGTACAATCGTGCAATATCTAAATCAAGACCAAAGTAATATAATTATATATGTTACCGGCAAAGACGTAAATTAAGGAATTAATGTTAATGACTAGTCAATAACGATATTTCCGATCAAATTTATAGGCAGTACACGATATTGACTAGGAAATATCGTTAATGTCTGTTATTATCAGTCAATGACGCATTTAGAAATATTACCTAGGTAATGACAATACCTAATTCTGAGCTTTTTCAGGCATAATTGATAAAAATATTTTTATTTTTTTTTTTTTTTATTTATTTAAAGAAATCTACAATCTATACATGCTTTTTGTACAATAAGTAGGTTTGATATATGAAAGGTAAGAGAAAATAAAAAAAAATGATATGAATAGTTAGATTAGGGAAGATACCCAGTGGTAACACCCTGTGGAAAAATATAAAATCATTTATTTGTTGTTTGGATTAGAAATGTTCTTGCGTTGTAAAATTGATTTATCGGTTTATCAAAGTATAATCAGTACGTACTTATCAGCTCTAATATGTCGATGGTCGTACATTTGATAACGTGTATCTAGTAACTATAGTAATTACTAGGGTTCGGGACTTATTGCACACAAATTGTAGGAAATATGCATGCACATATGCGCTTAAAATAACCGAAATATGCAACTAACAATTTTTTTAAATATGATTAAAAAATTTGATTTATTCATTTAAATTTAGACAATTTTTTGTAACTAGTTATTTTTTGACAACAAGAACACTATCAACATTATATTACTGAAATATATGTTCGATTTCGTTTTCTTCGTCTTCTCCTACAATGAAAAAAAGGCTGGGTTTTTTTAATATATTAAATCATTAATAAATATAAAAATGATTAATTGTTTATTTGTAAAGTTTGACTGTACAATAAGACATTTTCTGATATTATCAAATTTAAATGAAAACTGATTAGGTATATTGAACAACGCATGAAAGAAAAAATAAATTAATCCTTAAAATAAAATATGTACTTAACATAAAAAAAAAACTGTGTAAATATGCTATAAATAACAATTAAACTGCCAAAATCGGCAAATATGCATTTTGCACAGAAAACGGCAAAATATGCGAAAATATGCAATTAAAATTTTTGTATTTCAATCCGTTATGACTTAAAACAAATTTAAATCTTACTTAGACTATTCTGCAGTCATTATTGAGCAATATGCAAATGCAACAAGTCCCGAACCCTAGTAATTACCTTCAAAGACGACCTAGTGATGAAGTATTTTAATCTTAAATTGACAGGACTTCAATTAGGAACTACTGTAAGAGTACCTGACGTGGATAGAGCACGTGGCTTACCCCTTAATCTTTTGGAGGTCATTGTTATATATGAAGCTGATATGTATAAATTATGTAAGTATAATAAAAATTAATTGTTAAAATAAATAAATTACAATATTAAAATAAATTACTATGTAGGTAAGGAGTATGGTATGCTAAGACATAGGTTCACTAGATTACAACTGGTTCCGTGTCCTGAAAATATATTAAACTATGAAAAGACAATCGTGACTGTCAGAGTAAAAGAAATTTCCGTTTGTGAGGCTGCTGGATTCGGAATCGCGGGATCACAAGGCTATACTAGATGTATTTGTGAAGCAGGATGCAAAACTAATAGATGTGCTTGTAAAAAAAGTAATGTTTTATGCAATTTGAAGTGTCACAGTACAACAAATTGTGAAAATAAATAATTATGTACAATTTATCTTGTATTTATAAATTTTTGACTTAATTTAAATATTTCGTCAAACATAATTATCAACATTGCCTATCAGTATTAGACATTAAGGTAAGTTCCTAGTCATAGTTCTAAATTTGTTAACAAAATATTTGAATTTTACAACCTTGCCTATATTGTCAGTTAATGCCTAGGCATTGACAATATCGACTACTAATGTTAAGAATTTATAATATTGGCTAGGCATTTACGTTATTAACTAATATACATCATTGACGGTAACATATATAAAACTAAATCAAACAAATGTAAATACAGTTGGTGTTTTCGGTGCAAACGAATTGCCACTGAAATCTGAGTTGGTGGGTGATTTTAATCAAAGTCCTCCCATATTTTATCGTATTATCGATTGTTATATCGATTTTCACATAATGAACGGAACCGCTTTTATTAATTGTAGGTAGTGCTTATGATCTTGATGCACATACCATAAGGCATAGGCCATAGACCATTTTATTATAGACCTTCTATACAAATTAGTAATTAGTAATTATCAATATATGAGATAATAGGAAATGTAAGTTTGACGTTCAATCTTTACCTACTCGTTTACTGGAATACGGTACCTACCCAACTAATATTCCAATTATTATGTCAAGATACCACCTGACATGTAATTTTTAGAAATTCAAAATATTTATTTACTTTATATTGGTACTATTTTGAATTTTATTCGTATACTTTAATTAAAAATATTTAATTTTTTTTTGTACAGAACTTACACGAAACGTGATAATGGTTACATCTACAGTGATCACGTTATAACTAGGGCCGGCATTTATATGCAATATAAAAGCAAAAATATGTATATAATATATAATATATATAATTAAAATAGTAATATTAATAATAATAATTTATTCACTGAAATAAAACGGGTGGGAACCCAATTAAACAACAAACACACATTACAATAAAACAATAGGTAATGATATATACACGGTTTTATATGTGGTTAAGTATATATATTGATATAAATGTAAAGATTAATTAACCCGCAGCAACTTAGGCCATTGGGTGAATTTAAATAATGTATTAATAATATAAGATATAATAGATATCAACTTAAATACTTAAAATGCGATTTAATTATTATAGATAATATTATATTATATTAATAATTATAATATTATAATATATTAATTACATTATTTATCAAGAAAAAAATCAAAGTTGGGGTATTAGTTACATAATTACATTGTGTTAGAAAGAGTGGAATAATTTTTAGCAAAATTGGTATTATGAAAAGTGTGGGGTATCTGGGATATTGAAGGAGGACATTAATTAGATGTGTTCTAGTAAATAAGAAAATTTGATATGACCATTAATGTCTTAATGAGGTAATGAACAAAGGTTATATCTGTCACACGTCTAGATGCCAGTATTATACCTAGTCATTCTTGTGAGATTCCAACGAACATTTTGTTTAAAAGCTAAGTAGGTATTTGACGAAGCTGTTTTGGACTCTTTTGATTCAATCACTTTCTAAATTCGTATATGGGTTCCAAATAATAGAACCGTATTCCATAATAGACCTTACAAGAGCCGTGTAAAGAGCTTTTATAATAGATCTAGGATCTGAAAACTCAGAGGAGCTTAATAAACTTTTAATAAACCCTAATGCTTTTGAAGATTTCTCAATGATACATTCAATGTGTTCACAAAAACATAAATCATGTGAACAAATTATACCGAGATCTTTAACAGATAAAATCTCATCGAGTGACATTTAGATATGTTTATGTTCATTCCTCAATTTTGGCATCAGTTAACCAAAAGATCAAGTTCGTTTAGTAAAATGTTACAATTGTTGATTGAAGACACTCACGTAAATAATTTTAAGTCATCGGCAAATAAGAAGAATTGACACTTTTTAAGAACAGAATAATATTATAATTAATGAGAATTAAAAATAAGAGGGGTGACAAATGACCATCTTGAGGAACGCCTGAGGAAAGGGTATAAGCGTTTTACCTAAATCTTTGGATATTAGTGAATTGTTGACGATCAGCTAGGTAAAAGTGTAGCCATAAAAGTAAAAGATCACCAATGTCTAGACGACTCACTGCACGTGATAAACGCGATTAAAAGCCTTTTCGAAGTCTCAGTAAATATACTAAATAACATCAACCTAACAATTTTATTTAAAGGCATCATGAATGTAAATTATAAATGACAAATTGAATCTTAATGTTGATTTTCTTGGTCTGAAACTATGTTGTCTTTGATCAAAAACATTGTCTAGTGACGACATGATATTAATTAAGACTAGTTTTCAAATAGTTTACCTAGTTGCATCAGGTTAGAAATAAGTCGGTAGTTTTTAATATTATTTTTGTCACCTTTTTTAAATATTTGTGTAACTTAAAGATTATTTTTCAAATGGAGGGGAAAACGCCCTCAACTAAGATTTACAGTACAACAAGAAGGTAGGATAAGTTATAGAATTTGTACACTTTGCTAAAAAGAAACCGGATATTCCGTCTGGACCTGGGGATTTAGATTTTAATAAAAAGTGAAGACCATCCGTAATTCCGTTGAGAGAAATATGACATTGCTATGGAAGAGAAACACGCAAGACTTCCAGACATACAGCCAGTACCTACGGTTGACTAGAACGAACAAAAACTTATTGTAAGCCAAGCATCCTGGCACGACGACCAGTAAGCAACTCTAGGAGCGGGTGGGGTAACGTGTAAAAGGCTTTAGGACTTCGGATGACGGTAATACAAAGTAAGGCGGCCATTTTGAACATATCAATACTTTAAAACAAATTATAAGTTATATAATACACTTATAGAATTAATCTAATTAAGGTAATCAATGAACCTATTATAAAATAAAGTTTTTAAAACAAATTTTCAATATTTAAATTTACTTATGATCTGAATAGAAAATAGTGGTTCATTAATTAGTGATAATTATCTACCAATCAGAGCAAATTAGCTCATTGTACTCTCTCATATTATATAAACTTTCTAGTGGTAACCATGAAAACTATAGAGATTAGAGATTAGAGATATGGAAAATAATCCAGCTCATACTCCAAAAAATTGTTTACGTCCCGAGAAAACCCTCGTGGTTAAACTGCCACCTGTAACACCGAGGTCGTTTGTGTAGCAAGTAAACTTTGCATAATATAAGAAATAATTATACAGTTTTAGATTTTTGAAATAAATATTCAATATTTTGTATCATATTTCAAAATTATTAGAAGGTACATATTTTTGTACTTAAGGGCTGCTAACAACAAAGATGGAGGTAAAATAGGTAGTGGTTATCTAGTAACATGTAGGTATGCGAATTTATTTCGATTTTGTATTAATTGTTTTATGATATGAGTATATAGATAACTATCGTAATTTATTGCTTTGGTATGATTATGATATCTTCCTATAAAACTTGGATATTACAATAAATACATTTAATGCATGCAATAATTTATCATTATAGCGCCATCATATATTATATTATTAACTTCAATATTTATTGAAATACTACTGCATTATTTGCATCAAGCAAATAACACCAGTTGTCAGAACTTATTTTTGAAATACATTTTTGTTCGAGACAAAGAAATTAACTAGACTATACCTATTTACATATATACCTACCTGAATAAAAAAAAAAAAATTTTTATTGTAGAAAGATGAATAAGCCATGGTATAAATTTAAAAATCGGTTTTTGTTACAAAAAAATAAAGCGTACCTAGATATTCAATTTTTTTTATAGCAATTTATATGTACTTCAATATAAAATGTACTTATGATATAGTTTCAGAACATACATTTCAGTATATTCATTAGATACAGATATAGTCGTGCATCGCTAGATTTATCCAAGAACTCTTAGAAAAGTAATATCGAATTTAATCCGAAACAGAAAAAAGTAAATTATTAAATTATATTAAACTCTACTAATATATTATTCAACCACCGTTTATAATTAAAATTAGGCACCTACTTAAATAATAATAATATATATAGATTTACCTCTTCAAGCTGTGAAGATGTGTCTGATGAAGATGTAGACTGTTATTTAAATGGCCACAATCAAAGTTTATAAATAAATTAAAAAAAAAAACTTAATAAACATATTTTAATTAAAACTATGAATATACTGATATATTATTAAGTCAACATTTACCTGTGTGAGCTGTGTAGATTTAAATTGTTTCCCTTTTTTTTTATTTTTAGGTAGATATCCTTGTCCTGTTTGGTTTTTAAATTTATTATGTCTCGAAGCCCTTTGTGAACGGTCATGTTTTGGTTTATGTAAAGGCGGCTGTTCAGTTACATTATCTCTTCGATCCGGTGATTTAGATTGCGACTTTTTTCTATTTCTAGACTGTGACCGTTGTCTGTTTTTAGATGAATACCTACTTCTAGAACTAAATTGGTGTTCAGTGTATGATCTAGAACGCGATCTATTTCTTCTTTCCGGGTTTTTTTTATCACGATAATTTGAAGGATACATATTTGAATTTCTGGATCGTGATCGTGGCTGATGTCTTGTCATAGATGAATACATACTTCTAGTAACAATTTCATGTCGATCTTGAGATTTAGATCGCGACTTATTTCTTGCTTCATACTGTGTCAAATTAGGGGAATCAGAGGACGACCAGTAAATATTTCTAGAATGTGTTGGAATATGAAAATTTGACCGAGATCTGTTTAAATTTTCAGATTGTGGCCGAAATTCTGTTTTATACGGATACTGAGTTTTAGTTTCCGATCGTAGCTCGCCTTCAGATGATGGCATGCGTTCTTGAGATTGAGATATTGGCTGGTATTGGGGTATTCCTGAAAAGAATTTTTTTTAGATTAACTCTAAATCGTCCGTCAGGTAACATGAAATGTTAATTATAATGAACAATGTTTTCTAAAATACATTTTTAAACTTACACAAAAAAAAAAACAAATATACTATAAATTCTATTTATTAAAACTAATATTAAGCAGTAGAATCCCATGTTAATAAATTATGATTTAGAAATAATCAAGTAGCTTATAAATTAAATTTATTTTCCAAATAGATACATAATAGAAAGTTAATTGAAAATATGGAGCAACTTTCTGTTGTTTTGTATATGTTTACATTACATTACAGTGTCTTATCCCCGCCCTCCCGCCAAAAAAAAAAATAATGTTTGGACTAGCTGCGCCATGGAACCTGTGTATACTTAGTTAGAATTTTTAATAGACTTAAATAGGTAATGGAACCTTAATTTAATGTTTAAAGGTCTGAGTCATAGTTGATAACGATAGTTGGCCCATTTTAACTATTAAAAAGAGATAATATATTCTCAAAAGCCAAACTAATATTGAGTACAATAAAATTTAAAATCAACTAAATAATTTATTATGTCCAGTGATTGATTGTTAACTATAAAGAATATGTATCTAAATAAGTACTTATAGTACTCTATAAGTACTATATTTTCAGATAGTCTGATGACTATAAATTACACGTCGAGCAAATAAAATATAGTAACCAAATATTGAAATAGTTTTTATATATTTAAAAATTTTTAAATATTTTGTAATTAAATGATATTCTTATTAATAATATTGAGTTACCTACACAGATTTTAATTGTTTTGTAAACAATATTCGATTGAATCCCATTTTTTATAATTAATAAAAAATAAAAATACATTAGTACAAAATATGGTGTACCTATATTAATAATTTAATAATCATTATATATAATTACTTGGAGCTGATACTTGTGTCTGGTTATGACGTATATCTGATGCCTTATTCTGACCATCATCATCATATTTTGGTGCAATAAAAGAATTTAGAAGTGTCTCTAGAAGGGCATGGATCTTTTCGTCTGAAACATTAAAATGTAGAAATATTTACATTATATTTAATTTATTTCCAAAATATATACATGATTTGATTAGTTTTATACAATTTTGTCTTCAACTTTTAGTTTTTTATTTTCTTGTATCTATTTACATAAAATAACTTGGCTTTATAAAAGCCCATGCAGGTAGGTAGGTAGGTACCATTATATATAAATAGGAAAATACTAAAATTTATAGGTGAAATGGTCCGTTCACTTAAATCTTTTTACTTAACTTATTTACTTTCTAATGTAGTATGGTTTTTAAGGAATACAATATAGGCAATTTTTCTAAATGTGTGCGGTATGTTGTGCCAATGCGTGCGTAGTAAGTGATCAATAGTTTGTATTATGTGTTCAACGACTATAGTGTTCGCCCTTGTCCCTCAGCCGCGCGCTCACACGTGTACATGTAAATAACGCGTACCTACATTAATATTAATTTCTTATTTATTTTTTTTGTCTAAAAGTATCAATCCTTTACCAATTGTATTTAAATATATAATATCTTAGTTATCTGCTAATATGTCTGAAAAAAATATTTAATTAGTCACAAAGTTTCCTTGAAAACAACTTTCTTAAATTTTAAATTCTGAGCGTATTCTTGACGAAACTATTTTTGAAAACTTTTTGGTATAATAGATGATGTATTGTTTTAATTTTAATTTAGATTTTTATATTATTTTTATACTCTCAACTTACAAAAAAAAAAAAATTGAAGGTTGGTTGGCGAGCGAAGGGGACAGAGGGCAGAGCAATTTTATATTTTAAATAATTATTATTATAATAATTTTGTATGCTCTAAATAATTGATATAAAAGTTTAATTCGAGAACAGCAAAAAAATATTTTTTGAGTATCTAATTACCGGTACCTAATATTATCGCGCACTGGACAAATTTAACGAATTATACGACATATGTCCCCGGTTATGAGATTACCGCGATTTCTGTTACTAATCATCATAATATACAATAATTTACTATAATAATAAATGTATTACTTGATCTCTTAAAGGCCATCAACATTTCTTTGGAATCGGGTTTGTGGTTCTTGACGGAAGAAAGGTATACATCAGACAGTTGTTTGGAAATTGAGATGCCATGTTTCAATTCGTCCCACAGATTATTCTGTTGATGCGGGTAAAAATGAGATCCCATATTTACTGACTGTTCTCGTATCACGTTGGAACTGGAGAAGAACAGTTTCGGCGTAGCCGGCGTTGAGGGTACTAGACGAGTGTTCATAAAACAAATCACGTTCGTTACAATATTGAGCTCTTAACTAAATCGTCTGAGTCTCAGTGATGTCGATGACAGTAAGTCGATGAACCAGCCGGCTGTCGTAGGAATCACTGTTTGCGGCCGGTACAATATTTTCGTCGGGACGACAGGCGGTAAACACTTTAGACGCTTAGAGTCTTGGACGGATTACAGTCTTATCGGTAGAACAATAACAGCTACTATTGCAGTGCGCGCGAAGCAGCAGTTGCGGCCTGCGAGACGAAATTATAATTAAAATATATTTTGATCATAGACATTAAACATTATGGATGCGGCATTTTCTAACTACACTTTTAGGTTAGGACGTAAACATATCGGAGAGAGAAACCTCGCCCTTCTCTCTCGCCGTACGAGGGAGAAACGTTGTGTTCTCTCCGTTATGTTGGCTTCATGGTTTTGGATCAATGCCGCTTTCATATTATATTGTTTAATATCTTTGATTTTTATGGTGCAAAGCTAACCGGTCAGAATGGTACCACTGATCTCAACAGATTCTGCGACGGACCTGCCTACCGCGGTAACCCAGCTGCAGCCGGCGCATGGGGTCTTTTGTGCAACGCGTAGACGCGTAACTAGGGGTAGGCCTGGTAGGGTCTTTTTAAGCTTATCCAGTATTGATTATTGTTATACAGGAGGGCTTCAACCCTCCCAAATCTCAAACGCTATTAGCACCTATAACTATTATTAATCGAATTGCGTGCCGAAGTATTACGCGTGATTATTTTTCGCTTTTATTTTTGTTTAGTCTCTCACTCATTTTCGAAATATGAAACTTTTTTTAATCACATTTTTTTACATACATTTAAATCTTCATTAAAATAGTACCAAAACCACCCATTATGCCTGCGAATACTTCTTTATTAAAGCAATAAGAACGCCTACCCTATTCGTGTAATAATTATATATTATCGATAAACATTTTCTTCAAAATAAATAAGAAATCTTTTCTTTTTAACTGTAGAAACATTTATAATTTTTTTAATCACTTTTATATTTTAAACATAATATTTTCTAAATAAACATCACAATTATTCAAAAGTAACAATAAATAAATAAACAGTTTTGCAAAATAAGTTAGATAATATATCAAAAATAACTAAAAATAATTTCTGACAACAATGTATAGAAATTAGAAACACAATATTATACTGTTAACTAGTGCTAAGTCCTATTATAAAAATATTTAATATATAATAATAATAATGATGATTAGGATTTATAAGACCTATAACTTACACAGTTATTTTTTTCAAGTAAAAATTTTTAAAAATGTAGTATAGGTAACTAAAATTGTCCAATCTATAATTATCGAGATGAAGATTTTTCGTTGGTTTATGATGACAGTAAATAATAATTTCTGACGTAAACCTCTTACCTCCAAAATACGGCTACAGCATACAAATTAATATGTTTAAGTGAATTTCAATACATTTGCCACATCTGCAGTCTTATTCAGTTGATTAATTAACGCAACCGTTTAAGAATAACTGTTTCGTTCATAATTTTGTCATAAGAAAATGTAATTTCACCAATAGCGTTTGTATCAGAAAAAAATTATTCCGTGTTTAACTCTAGATTTATCCTAAGACAATTTATTTACGCTCATAATTTGAGCTTCATTAAAAAATATTTAATATCTAAACATTTTTCGTTGATTTTGAATATAATGTAATAATAACATAGGTAAATAATATACAGACGCAGATCGCAGTAGCGTCTAGCATACAATATGTGTGCATACGCGGCACTTGGTAGAAACTCACGTTGGTGCAAACGTTTGTGGTAATAAAATTTACAAATCCGTAAGGGGAGTTGCCCCCACCATCCCTAATATATAACTATTGCTACAAAAAAAAAAGTAAATCAAATTTTTTTATTATAAATGTATATCTATATTTCAATTACATGGTAATAAATAAAAATATTATAACAGAGCAACTATTTTTTTTTGACATAAATAATAATAAAAAGATGGGCAAGTGGGTGTCGCTCTGCTGTACAGTTGGTTACAAGTGGGTCACTGTTATGATGGATGGTGTTAAATTTGAATTCAATAATACAATATCATTATATAAAAATACGATTCTGAGCCTTGTATTAATTTTTCACGCTTTATTACCCAACAAATAAAATTTTATAGATATTCATAGAAAAAATAACTAAAAAATTAAAACTTATGGTCCGTAAAAAAAAAGAGTCAAATTATTTTGATAATTGTATAGTGTACAAAAATTGCTAATATAAACATTCAGCGAAATTTTCAAGAATTTACAGTCATAAGTTTTTTAATTACAACATAATAAGAAAATCGGTACATGATAAATCGAATGAGTACCTATGCAATGCTATAAAAATTTGAACTTCAAACGATCATAAAAATTTAAGTTGACGTTCTTGTAGATATTTTTTTTTAATAAAGGTAAACCAACTTATGCGGAATCTTGTATTATTTTAAATCTTAGATTTAAAAAGAAAAATCTTTATGAATTTCTAACTCAAAACAATTTGCTAATTTTCTTGTTTTTTCCGTATTTTGTCAATATTTGAACTTTATAAATGCTTTTAAAAAAAAACTGTGGGTAAGGATTTTTAATATTATTAAAACGTCATTGTCAAAACATAGTAGGAGCTTTGTATTAAATTTTCAAGCTTGTTTACCCAACAAATAAAGTTTTATTGATATTCATAGAAAAAAAACCTAAAAAAGTTGGAAACTAAGTATATCTGTAAACAGCTCAAAACAGTCAAAATATTTTGAAAATTTTTTCATGTATAGGAAAGGCTAATATAAACATTCAGTGAACATTTCATGTATTTACGACCATTTGTTTTACAGTTACACCAAAAGCCGAAATGCTGTCAAAAGCCGATTTTGAAAACTATTGGGAATTTTGACCTCCCAAAAGGACCACCTAGATTCACTTTCCCATCGAACAAGATACTGAAGTTGAAAATCGATCCGAAAACCATCTGTCATCTCCCCGACCTAATGATTCATAATTCACCACTAATTATGTTTATTGTAATGATGGTTATTCTTTATCAATGATCGCTAACAAGAGTGACATCATAAATCAACTATTCTCTTAGCTCGGACGACACACTTCCGTCGTCTGATTTGACAATAGCACTCTCCTTTATATTACGGTAATGTTAGTGATAATCGTAGATTAATTTCAATGTGTTTTATTATTTTTAAATATAATATAAGTATAAAATATATTCTGTTTGGAATTTTAGATTCTGAACGAAGCGATGAATGTATTGATTTTACAATGATGTGTGTTTTTTTTATTTTTTATTTTTTTTTGTGTCTGTCATCACGTTTCAGGACAGTAAAATTGCTTGGATTTGGAGTTATGATTGTTGATATTAAGATATTTCAGTAGCGTAGAGGGACAGATTGACACAGAGTTGGTTTAACTAGGGTCTCCCTTAAGTTTAGAATGCCTACTAATGTCAAGGTTTCATTTTATGTTTCGGTTCCTGTTCGGCAGTACGGCTATATAAATTTGTATTTGCAGTACCTAACTTTCATAGACCATACAAATGTTTTTTTATTTTCTTAAAATTTCGGGGAGCATGCCCCTGCTACGCCACTGCTTCAGCCTTCAAGTATTATAGTACTATGCATAATAATATCATAAACAATTAT
>CM017798.1:1295904-1384845 GCA_008086715.1 Sitobion miscanthi
AACCAAAATGAAAATGAATTTTCTAAGTTTTTGTTATAAATTGGAAATGGAGAATATCCACTAATAAATCCTGATTCGGACGAATATTCTATTGAAATTAAACCATCGTTATTATCAAAAAATATAATAAAAGACGTATTTGGAAATATTATTTTTAATTTAGAAAATGTGTCTATTTTTTTACAATTTGCAATTCTTGCACTTAAAAATGAACATTGTGATGAAATAAATAACTCAATTGTCAATATGTAGCCAGGGCCAGAAAAAACGTATTTAAGTTTAAATACAGTGTCAAAAGACTGTGACGATTTTTTGTTTCCGACTGAATTTTTAGATAGCTTACATTTAAGTGGTTTACCACCACACAGTTTGATACTAAAGAAAGGTACTATTGTAATACTCCTGAGAAATTTAAATGTCACCTCCAATCTAATGAATGGCACACGATTTATTATACGAAATATGTACGATCATTCTTTAGACTTAGAATCTATAACTGGTCAAGGAACTGGGCAGCGTATTTTATTGCCTAGAATTGATTTGACCCCGTCAGATTCTACTCTTCCCTTTTCATTCACCAGACGTCAATTTCCGATAAGAATAGCTTTTGCTATGACAATAAACAAAGCGCAGGGTCAAACATTGGATAAAGTAGGATTGTATTTACCTCAACCTGTGTTTAGCCATGGTCAACTTTATGTTGCCATGTCCAGGGTTAGATTCTTTGAAAAGTTAACTATACAAATACTACCAAACAACAAAAAAGATACAATGAATATAGTTTATAAAGAAATTCTATAACAATATCAATACATTGTTGAAAATCATCTGTTTATCAATTGTTTTGTTTTGGGTGAAATATTTACAGTTTTCCCGTGTATAAATATCTAGCGTATCTATAAATGTAATTAAATCTTAAGAAATTAAATTATTGTCCATTATATGTTTTTCCTTTACATTAATTGCACATTATTCTAACTATGTATACATAAAAGTATGATACATCTTTATATTTATTTATAGTATACAAGATTTGTTTTTTCCTAACGTACCCCGGCAGCGAAGTTATTATAATATTCTGAATCATAAGGTATAATATTGTGTTTATAATTTTTGTTTTTAGATGAGAGAGGTACGTGCATATTGCATTGACTTTATTTTTTAATTTGCTTAATTTTATAATTAATTTTTTGTGATTTGTGTCTCAAAACTTATTTAATGATAGTCAATGATCATCATACAACTTTTACTTACTGAGTACCATTAAAGCTATAATTCCGTTTAGTTGTCAAACCGTCACCCATTTATTAAGTGTTACTATTACTATCACTGTAAAGACTAAAGATAGACCTATACAATAGGTATTGTATAAACTATTGACTCAAACTACAGAAAAAAATCATTCAACTTACATATGAACGTGGTATAAATCCGGTAGGTCCATAATATCACATTAATAACAAATCAGAATTATAATTTTTTAATTTTTTTTTTTTAGAAAAAATAGGGAAGAGTATGTACACATTTAATTTAATTTACAGTATCGTTATACTTGACCTATTAGATATTTATAACATAGCGCACGATTCTAATAGTTTGGCACTTTGGTGATATAATTAATTAGGCAATTAATATAAAATAGCATGCAGAGGACATTGCTAAGAGCGTAGTGAACACAGTACTAAATAATTTAACTATAGAAGTGTTGTCACACATCTCTCTCTCCTTGGAACAGTCTCGATATTCGTGAGAAAAGATGCGAATCGACCACAATTCCAAATTATGCTACGAGACCCGATTTCTGCCTTGTGCCGGATATTCGCCACTACTGCGACCACCCATTCTTAACGCTGAGAGCATATTACATTAGGGAGCCTATGACAAGAGCTCGTCAGACGGTCATTAGAGATACGCAAGATGCTTGGAGGCAGGTCGTTAAACCACTCACAGGCTGAACTATCAGTTCAAAGTCAGATCGTAACACCGCTCACGCCACTCTATTATAATTAAATATATGATAATTAAACACACATTATATGTAGATACATTACGTCTTCATTTTAATGAGTTGATGTATATATTATATATATACACAAGATGGGACGTGACAGTATAAAATTAAAAACTAATCAATACTATCTAATATTTCCATTTATATTCTACAATTTTCAATTATATATATATTTTTTGTCTATAAAGAATATTTACAATCTGTGTTAGAATATCACAATAAGCAAATTTGATAATTTATGTATATTTAAACTTTGAATAAAATGAAGAGGGAGGCCAACCAGTGATGGAACTCAACGTGATTATATAATAAAAAAAAAACGTATTTGACTCAATGAATAATACCTAATATTTAACAATACGGACATTTACGATTTTATATTTATATGTAGAAATATATATGTAAAATAAGTAAATAACCTTATTCGTTTAACTATACCATGCGGAATTGAGAATAATATACTTCATCGATGCAAATCAAATAAACATTGTGGAATATTTAACATTTCCTATGACATAAATATGACATATGTCTAAATTATTAAAACGCACTTTATGTGTATATGTGTGTGAGTATCTGTAAGTAACCCACAGTCAAGTCAATCACACTCATGGTTCTGAAATTTGATGCATAGGAAATCCCATGACCAAGGAACTCGAAGCCAAATTTTTAAGAGGTGCTTGCCGCTTCCACAGGGATTTGTTAGTACACAATTAACTATTTGTGTAATTTGTAAATATTTGACTAATAGTTGCCATCGGTTACAGAAAGTAAATAATCGTTACAATTTTGTTATATTAATTGTTATAATTTTCGTTCTGAACATTTTATATTTGGCCAAAACGACTCAAATTAATGTGTTACAATATGCGTAGTTTACATGTAGCAGAGTTTAGGACAGGATGAATTCACTGTCACTTTTTAATTTGAAATGCTCCATCATGATAAGAAACAAAACATATATTCTATAAGAAAATATTAACTATGCATAATTTAAGGATGAAAATCAAGAATTTTTTTTAACTCTCTATGGCATCTTTATTTAAACGATTTAAGTTTTTATAAATAAAATACATTGTAATTTGTGGGTGAATACAATATGATAATTTATAAGTAATATATATATAATGATATTATGTACTAATTACTTAAATATTATTGGGTTGAACCTCCAATGAGATATCCCTTTTCCATAGTCTATAAGTCACTTGGACTAAGTTTTTCTGACTTCACACGTTTGAAAGGTCTAATGTTTTGCGAGTTGGTAATAAGTCTGTGCCTCCCTGTTGTGGACAATAAATATCCGTAACTGTAAGGTCATTCAGTCATTGTTTCCATCATTGACACTAACGGCTTGTATATATATTTCTGAGCGTTCCTCAAACTCGAAATGTTTAATAGACTTTTTTATGATTATCGCCGTACCTCCTCGAGCTTTATTGCTATGATGGAGTGTAGTATAGATAAAATAGTTTTTAGGGCAGTCCAGGATGTAAAATGATCAGCAGTGTGCAATTATTTACTTTTTCTTTTAGTTTTTGTTGTTAGAATTAGATTGAAAAATTGACTACTGTCTCATTGATATGGTTTATAGTTGTGACACTTTCAAGGGATTTTGTTATATTCGTTAAAGCAGAGAAGATACTTATTTTAACGTAGTCGTTTTCGTTGTACAGTTGTTGCCGTTTGGAAGTTTGCAGCGTTATTTTCATATTGGGAGAGCTATTCATTTGAGTATAAAATATAGCTACTGAGACTGCAGAAACCTTTCTTGGATGTGCTCTTTTCTCTACTTTGTTGTAAACAGAGCACCACTTCATGTTTGCGGTATGTGCTTCACCACAATTAGGATATGCAGCTTTTGAATCTCAATTTGTTATTTTGAAGAACTCTTAATGTCCGTCTAAACTAGTATTCATCCTGTGTCAAGATTTTTATGTAACCGTTAGTGAAAATCTACAGTTACAGTTCATGACCGGAAGCTTCTTCCTGAGTTAAATAAGTAACTACATTTTGCATATTAATTTCCCCATATGATGTAATTTGTGGTGATTTATATATTTTAGTTTTTAGTTACTGTTTTGATGATATCATCATCTATTTCTTTGATGCGTTTTATCGGTGGAATTGAACTATAACTTCTAAGGTATGACCCGTTTTTTCATATATTGTTTAATTTTTCATTTACAATAATTTTATTGGTGTTACTCACAAACAACTCACTTGAATTCCCAGTAATTTGACTAAGTATTTGTGCATTACTCGTAACTTGTATTCAATTACAAGTTTTGTGTTATGTTTTATTTTCATTTTGTATGAGTACCAAAATTGCTTGGTCAACTAAAATTCGTTTTGACGCCGTTTGAGCATTGTCCGTCTAATCCATTGATAGATGACGGTCCGAACCGCCCAGCGTGTTAGTTAATACTTTATGTTAGAACACTTGACACTCGTCATCGTACATCGTACAGCAACATAAGTAAGTTGACACTCTTGCGTTATAGGTCAAAACATTTTTTCGTGTAGAGGTTTTTCATAAACTCTTAGCATAATTCAACACGGGTAAGAAGAACTTTAACGCATTTCGTTCGACAAGTAAATCGTGGCAAAAAAAAATCAAGAAACTTAGGTATGCATATTTTAAACTATAATATATGAATTATAAGTTTTTGATTTTTAATCTTGCAATTATATAACTTGTATTTCTAGCTTTATCTGCTATAAATTTTGAGCATAATATAGAGCAATACACTTTTCCTACAACATCCGAACCCTAGTAAACTAGTACCTATATTGTATTTTATACATTTTGATTTGTAGCTTTCTATTTTTCTAATATCTCTTTAAGTCTAAAGCCAGAAAAGTTTAATGCATTAAATAATATTGTTAAAAATGTACGTAATGATGAAATATAGAAACACCATTTTTTTCAATTTTACGTACATCGTACAGCAACATAAGTAAGATAAGCTTTATACATAATATCATTCAAATGAATGTTGATATTTAAAAGATATTTTTTATATTTTGAACAATTTGTTGAATTTATTGAACATTTACAATTTTAACCAAAAGTTACTTATATGATATAGCTATAACAAAAATAATATGAAACTTTGTCACAATTTAGTTTATATTTACAGACGTTAGATTACTCTACAAGGAATTCCAAAAAGGTATGAATTAACTATAAATATACCCGCCGTGGAATAAAATCATGACTGGTCGCGCATTCAACACAAATTCCTCCACAGCACCGCTCGTCAATGCGACCGTTACCACTTTTGCATACGGAACGCTCACGCAACCACAGAGTTGTGTACTTGTTTATAAAACAATACAGTGTACGATGTTGATATTGGTATGTTCCGGGGAACCAATCAAAAACCGGTTGCGCAAAAAGGACGCAAAATGGTACGCCACCCAGTCATGATCTTTTTCCGCGGCGGCGGGTAATGTGTATATTAAATATTAAAGTGTTAGGCATTTTAAATTTTTATTTTTTTTAAATTTATGTTGATACCGATTTTATGTTTTTGGAAAAAGCATTATTTAAATTGATCAAAATCAGAAAGTTTTAAAAGATATTTTTTAGTTTTCAATAGAAGAAAATTCCAATATTTTCAATAGGTACAATTAAATGGACATGAGTTGAATACATTTTGGTCTGGTTTGTGGGCTAAAAATGCACCTCTTTATATATGTACCTACAAAATCGAGTTCAGGACGCGTTTGTGGACGGGCATACTAATGAACATACTCAACAAATCTAATAATAATTTATTTTGCAGGCAGCCAACAAAAAACATATGCTAAGTTCTGTAACAATGGAGTTACAAGTGGTTACCAAGCGTTTATTACAAACATATTTACAATTGAAGCTTAATCATTTTGTTTGACCATTTTAGGATAGTTATAAATTAAATTGTATAGTCCAATATTAAATCACATTATATTATATTAACATGATTTTATTTATAAATATATACTACTACAATAATTCAATATATTATAACACATATATTTCTAATAATAGTACTTACCTATTTTAAATTAATAATATATCATTACATAATATAATATATTGTATATATTTTTTTTATGTGTTTACGAGCCATTTAGATTCTTGGCCGCAAAAATTACTTCTTTCCAACGATCTCCATTATATCCCTGTTTCCAGTACACTCCAATTTCTTCTGATAGTTCTTTCTACCTTTACCGTGGCCTTTCTCTTCATCTCTTTTTCCTCACCATATATGTCATTGCAGAGGTGGACTCTCAGGTGTGGGTCGGGCCGCCGGGGCATTTTAACATTTGACGATATTACTAATAAATGTATTTTTGAATTCGAAACAGTTAAAAAAATCACTGCTATTGGTTAGTACAATTCAACAATAAGTTCATAGTCGAACCATAAGTTTATGATAATAATATTATGAGCATATTAGGTATGTTGTATATTGTATTATAAATCCTTAACCAACAATTTTAAAAATCAGTTTTATCTAAAAAAATGTTTAAGACTTTATCCGATTTGGTTGGTACATCGACCGCCAGAAAGTTATTGTTAAACTACAATCATTGAATCATTTGCAATATTTATGAAAATATTGCAGTTTTGCTGAAAAAGAGAGCAGAAAACATTTATAAATAGCTTAAAGTTTATATTAAAAGCAGTGGTCGGGAGTAGCGTGCTAATTGTAGCGACGCTACAGTAGCACGCTACTTAATTTGTAGTGATTGACGTAGCGTTGCTACATTATGCCTTAGATATCGAAATACTATAGCGCGCTAAACATTTCCGGTTAGCGTAGCGAAATTAATCATTATTTTGTCGCTAACTACAATCTAATTGGTGATTATTAAAATATCAATTATGATTATATTTGTTTATTTATAATGATTAGTGTACTAGTGAAGTTTTTATCCTGGGTCCTGTTCAGTAACCAAATGTCAAATCAGTACAAACTACAAACATGTGTTTTCAATAAGAATATTTTTAAAAATGTAGCGAAAAAGTAGCGCACAACATCTAAACAATAGCGTTAGAAGCAGCGTGCTACATTATAAAAAGTACTGATAGTGGTAGCGTCTTGACAACTGATTAAATGTAATGTCTGCAATAATGCGACGATTCTGAAACTGATGAAGATGATTTTGGTTTAATACGAGTAAGTATGAATTGTAACTATGAAATAAATTATAAAAACAATAGTAAATAAACATTAAAATTATCAAAAGGATTATACATTTATCGTTCTTATAAAATATATAATATAATCTATTGGCTATTATCTATTTATGATTTATATACAGGCTGTGACAAGAAGACCTGATAAAAAAATAAAATATGATGCTAATGTATGACAAAAATTGTAAAAGTCTTGTTAATAAATAATTTAAGAAATATACTCATGTCCAGAAATTCCCAAAACAAATATTTTGAAAAAAGTCATTACATTCTAAATTAATTTACATTCTAAAAAATAAATTACCTACTTGACTGAGATAATTATTTTTACCTACAAAGTTGTTTTTATAATTAGATTTACAAATTGGCTATTTTAAATTTTTCCAATTTTCATTAGAAAAAAATATTTTTTTATATTATACATGTCATTCAAGTGACTATAAATTCTATATAAAAAAAATTTTTATATGTTGATTAGAACAAAAGTTCTTTTATCTGTCAGGTCTTTCTGTTTCCTGTTTGTAATCATATTTATTTTAGAATGTATTATGTTACTAAGAGTGGTAAGCAACGAAATTCAACACGGGCAGTGAGTAACGTTCCGGTACAGGAACCACAAATTACAAGAACTGACCCGAAGAAACGGAACATCGGAGCCTTACGGACCGGAAAAGACCCGAAGAAATCGGACCAAAAGAGTTCTGAACCGGTGAAATTTGGTATGAACGGGATTCCTCCGGAGGAAAACTTTGGTCACCTGAAGACAACCTCCGGAGTGAGGAGTTGTCCGATGAAAACCGTTGAGCCTCCGGAAAAACACCGGAGAAAGCGCCGAAATCACCTGAGAAAACCCATTGAAAACGACGTTCCTGTAAAGGAACCACAGTTCGTGAAAATGGACCGGGTAAATGGTTCGGTGATGGAAACGGGTTCCGACCACCTGGACAAAAGTCGGGAAAATCATTAAGGGTCGAAAGTGTTCCGGACAAAAGTGAACATATCACCGAAGTGAGTGATCTTTTCAATAAAAATGTCGCGGACAGCATTTCAAGTGATTCGGAGCAAGAAGAGTTAACACAGGAGTTGTTGATTTGTCTGGTCACAGTTGAAGATTTTTCCGAGGAGTTTATTCCTTATCCACGGGAAAAGTGCAAGAGAGACTCAGAAACGGACTCAAAGTTTGATTTGAGAGAACGCTTTTCGGATCTGCGGACTGGAGTGTTAGATTCTCCAGCCATTGCAACGGTGTCAACGGGGAAAACTACAGTAATGGATGTTCCGTTACCGGCCATAGAACTAGAGTTTGCACTCGGGGCAGTTGTAGCGCTACTGGACTCCCAAGTGGCGAGGACATACGTCAAACCGTCGGTGGCAAAGAAATTTGGCCGGAGTTTTACCGAAGAACCAGAGATTGTCCGGATGGCGGACGGTCAGACCAGTGGCGGTTTTGGGGGTGAGGTAAGTCAGGAAAATAAAAAATATATGTTTCTTTATATTAGTATTTTGTACTATTTTAAATTTTAAAATTTTAATCGTATACTTTAATTTTTAATTTTAATTTATGTAGGTACTCGTACTTCAGGTATTAAATGCTTTTGAATTTAAGTTTAATAAACAAAAATATTAAATATTATTTTTTTGTACAGAACTTGTACAGTTGTACCTATGAACGCGAGAACGGCTGCACGTCGCTGTAACGTAACTTATGCGCCCGGCGCCACCACCGCTAAAGCGCTGAGATCGACAGAGACGGTAGCCGCCGTTGCCTAAGTTTGTGCATGCGAGGTGCGTCTACGCACACACATGTAAGCTCGTAAAATAGTGTGAGTAGCGCATGCGCAGACCGCCGGCAGAGGCGACTAAAATCAACCTCTCAACGATATTATAAACGTCGGCCGCCGGGTTCATAAATTATATGCAGCCGCGCTGCTTGCTAGGTGGGGGACTTCACGCTGGTTTCACTGATACACGGCCGTCGCAATGTCCCACGTCGCACGCCTGTTTTCATTCGATCAAAAAATATTATCTATATCTGTGAATATGATAAAATGATTGCCTTAGCACGGAACATAGAGTCACAGAATAGTTTTTATCATAACTGGCTAATCTTTCCGCTCCATTTTGATAACTTAATACCATTTAAAAATGTTGTCCCTGTGGGCTGTGTTAGATCAATTGTGTATTTACTAATTAATATTTTTCCGCCTCACGTAAAATTACATGTGAAAACCGCCACTGCGGATAATACTATGGAAACTGTCAACTACTGCCATAATACGTTGATCGCGTTTCCGTCGCACTCGCCGGACTCCAGGTACCTCGATTAAATCAAATTTCTCACGGACGTGATCATACCGCCTATCTTTAGTTAAAATGTTCTGCCTAACCTGTCATCATTCATAGGTAATAAAGATAATGATGTGGTAACGCCAATGGGTTCAAATATTGGTTATTTATATATCTATCACTATTCGTAATAATTTATGTTCGTAATAATGTGATACCGAATTCATGAAATCGGTAAATTTTAATTGCGGATTTTTCTGTTAATTTCATAAAATCCGCAATTAAAATTTACCGATTTCATGAAATCAGTAATTTCACAAATTCGGCGTAACATATACATGGAGTATTTCGGTTCTGAGTTCTCATGCACCAAACGCACTATTGATCGACAGCCAACGGAGCATTTTAATAAATTCATTGTAAATGTGGCGTGTATGAATTATTGTATTTAAAACACAGATAATGCGTTCTAGTTGTTAATGTTTAAATGTGGATAAGACACTCCTAGCCAGTGTAACCATCTGTTAGCAACTAGAGTAGTATAAATATGTATGTTCTGGAGCACCTCCCCCTTAAATTTTACATGTAAAAGCACAGGCTCCTCTGTTTAGGCAATTCGTAGTACACGCACTGCCCAAACTTGTATTAATTACTCAATATGGGCAACTCGCAACACACATTGAACTCGTCAAACATCACAACCGCCACCCGATCCGACACGTGACCGACATATATATTACGTCTTCCCCTTCAAATATATTACCTCCCCTTTTATTTTCACTTTAAAATAATATATATATAATATTCTGATGTAAATTTGTATCGACTTCATCGAGTACTTGTCTGACATATATTTTACCCCTTCTTAATCAAATACATTACCTCCCCTTTTATTTACATTTTAAAAATATATATATAATATTCTGATGTACATTGTATCGAATATATCATACATACATATATACATACATATATACATACATACATACATACATACATACGTACGTACATACGTACATACATACATACATACATACATACATACATACATACATACATACATACATACATAAGTAGTATGATATAGTATTTTCTGATGGCATCCCATGCAACCCATGCGACCCATGCGACCCATGCGACCTATGCGTCCCATACGACTTCCCGGCCCGCCGCCTGATCCGCTACGTGTGTGACGTATATTTACCCAACCAACTTCCTATCCGTAAAGTGATCAACATAATATATTTTATATATTAGTATTTTCTGATGGCATCCCATGCAACCCATGCATCCCATACGACTTCCCTGCTCGCCACCGGTCGCGTATGTATGTGATGTACATTTACCCTCTCCCGACCTATATAATTAACCACTACGTGTTTACATCTGATCAGTTATCAAGTTATCATTATCATATTATTGTTTACATTTATAGTTAGTTTATAGTACAACAAATTAATATATACCTATTAATGAATTACATATTAATATACTTTTTAGTGAATAACACATTAATAACTGATATACATCACATTTGTCCTGTAGACTCTTAGATATTATACTTAACAAAAATGACAACAAATTAAAATACCTATTAGTGAATAACAATAAGATAAAATTAGTATTATTGAATAACATATTAATTACTGATATACATAAAGAAATTTGTACCTTCCCACGAAATACTATCATACCTTAAAAAAATCCTAAAACATAATTGAACGGTCAATGATATAGAATCAGTCTGTTCTAGACATCTATAATTGTACGTTGTCTATGTTCGCTACGTGTTTTCGAAGTCTCCACGCAATTATTTTACCGTTTACAATTAATTGTCTACTATTTTACAATTATCACTACGTGTTTTTCTCTGTTTATTTTTTTTTAAACTATATCATTATGTTTAATTGCAATGAATGTTCATTAATCTTCACCGTTAAACGGAATTTGACCGTTCACCAGAAGAGGCACGTGGGTGTATGTTTTAAGTGTTCTATATGCATCAAGACATTCTATAACAAGTCACATCGTAATAGGCACGAGAAAAATGTTCATGGTGAGTTTACTTATTTTATTCAATATTAATTTATATCTTATATAATTATATTTATTTTTCATAAGGTATTGTTAACGTTACGGTTAATTGTCAGCCCGCTCAACCGATTGATAGACCGAGCGTTATATAGTATGCACCAACTGCAGTCAATACATCTCAGGGGGGTATTCAGATTCCACCTCAAATTTTCGTCCCCGATATACCTCCCAGTTGTTCGAGTACATCAACTGACATATCTCTATCCGATGATGATATTTATATGACAGCTATGGACGAATATAAAGTTAATACAGGTTAGTCTATTTTAAAAATTCGTATAAATCACATGTTTAATTTATTTTAAAAATTCTTATAAATCATAAGTTTAATTTTAAACTTATCAAGTGGTCTGTGTAGCGATCAATGGTATAATAGTTGGAGTATTCCGGCATTGTATCGATCATTTCACTCGTCGCATCCTATAGGGCAGTGGTTCCCAACTGGTAGTCCGCGGACCACTGGTGGTCCGCGGACTCATCTTAAGTGGTCCGCGAATAAAAAAATTTAAATTTAAAAAAATGAGCGAAATTATACTATTTTTTATTATTAACGTCTTAGCGCCTGACAGCCAGATAACAAATTATCGCCACCGAATCGACCGATGACAATTTATGTACGGATATAAATAACATTCGGTCATGCGGGTATAGCTGAATTGTGATAAATATTTATCTGCGTTTTTCCACTATACTACTATAATATTACGGTAACTATTACTAGTTATGTCTCATAATCTGTCGATAATATTATTATCACGTAGGTATTACCTACTCGTTTCGTATTTTATCTTCATTAGTATTTTATCTATTATTATTTTACTCGTATTATATTTATTTGTCATATCGTAAGTTAGTACACTACGTGACTTCGTAAAGAAAGTACATATTTCCTTGTGCGTTGTTTGATTAATTAACATTTATTTGTTTGTATAATTATATATTATACTATAATATTACTATTAAACATGCCACCGAAAAGAAAATACAATGATGAATACATTAAATTTGGTTTTACCGATATTACGGTGAATAAGGAAGTAAGACCACAGTGCGTGATTTGTACAACAGTTCTCAGTAATGATGCACTAAAACCTGCAAAATTGGAACGACATTTGAAGACAGTCCACCCAAATTTTAGTGATCGTTCTCGAGAATTCTTTGAAGGTAAGAAGGAAAACTTTAAAAAAATGAAACTTGGGACAAGTGGTACGAGATTTGAAACCTCTGAAAAAGTGCTTCATACCTCATATGAGATCTCCCTATTAATTGCAAAATCTAAAAAACCTCATACTATTGGTGAAACTTTGATTAAACCGTGTTTGTTGAAAGCTACAGAAGAGATTTTAGGTAAGGAAGCAGCAAAAAAAATACAAGACATTCCTTTATCAAATAACACTGTAAAATCGCGAATAGGAAATATGTCACAAGATATTGAAGAACAGCTTATATGCCTCATAAAAAAATCTCCCTGGTTTGCTCTTCAGTGTGACGAAAGTACGGATGTAGCACAATGTTGTCAATTGCTAATCTTTGTTCGATTTTTAAGTGGAGAAAATACAATAAAAGAAGAATTATTACTATCACAAGTATTAGAAACTACGTCAAGAGGGGTTGACGTTATGAAAATAATTCTTGATTATTTTGAAAAACATAAACTAATGTGGGAAAATCTTGCTGGATTTTGTACCGATGGCGCTCCTGCTATGCTCGGGTCACGTTCAGGTTTAGCTACATTGGTAAAACAAAAAAATCCAACCACATTAACTACGCATTGTATTATACATCGTCAAGCGTTGGCGTCCAAAACATTACCAAAAGACCTAGCTTTTGCGATGAAAGTATCCATACAGTTAGTGAATGCTGTTAAAAATAGTGCACTCAATACACGTGTTTTTCAAAAATTATGTGCAAATATGGACGCTGAGCATGAAACATTACTATTTCATACTGAAACAAGATGGCTTTCGAAAGGGAATATGTTGGCACGTTTATTTGAGCTTCGAGAGGAGTTGAAGGTTTTTTTAATCGATAAAGGTATGAACTATTTACATGAGAAACTTTGTGAGCCAAAAATTGAAATGCAAATTGCATATCTTGCGGATATATTCGCCCACTTAAATCACCTAAATTTGCAACTGCAAGATTCTGGTAACGTTAAACTTGAAGGTTCCGCAAATATTTTCGTATTTGAAGATAAAGTTCGCGCTTTTGTCTGCAAGATAAATCTTTGGATCGACAAAACTCAGGTGAACAATTATTCTGCATTTCCTACACTGCGAGTTCTTATTAATGACGAACACTACAAATGTTTTACAGAAGATATTCAGAATAATGTATTAGAACACTTAAGAGTCCTTAAAGAGGAATTTACCAGATACTTTCCAGAATATGGTGTAGTAGACACTGATGTTGTTAAGAAGTTAATTCGTAATCCTTTCACTGTCGAAGTCAACAACGTTCAAGAAGAAATGCAAGAAGAATTAATAGATCTTCAGAACGACAGCAACTTGAAGAGTTCGTTTGAATATAGTACAAACTTAGAAGAGTTTTGGTGTAAAAAGGCCATGGGATATTCAAAAATTCGGCAAACAGCATTACGTTTCCTCATGGTTTTTTCAACCACATATTTATGTGAGCAAGGATTTTCTTCACTATTATCTATAAAAAATAAACAACGAAATCGTCTGAATCCAAGTGATGATATGCGACTGGCACTAAGCAACAGCATCGTTCCAAGAATTTCACAACTGTTAAAGAAGCGCGCCCTAATAAGTCACATTAATACTCAATAATATAAATTTGTTATATTTTTTTCTCATTGAATAAGACATAAGTTAATTAATATAAGTTCGTAAAATGTAAAATTTAAATTTGTATCAGCTTTTTTTATTAAATTACATTTTTAAATAAATAAGTTAAAATATTTTTCCACAACATAAACTGTATTTCTAATTTTATTTTGTACCTAGAAATTATAAACTATATATAAAACTATAAAAAAAATGAGTGATATAAAGAGGGGGGGGGTTGAAATCAGGGAGTGGTCCGTGACGGTGAAAAATTTATAAAAGTGGTCCGTGCCTATTGTTGAGTTGGGAACCACTGCTATAGGGTAATAGTTGGAGTATTCCGGCATTGCACCGGCTGTCAGATCGTTTGATAGGTTTATTTTTAAAATTATTTTTTTTCAACACGATATTATACGATATTTCTTTTAATATATATTATACATAATATACATAATATACATATATCATAGGTATAATAACATAGGGAAATTAGTTTTTCATTAGATTTATTTATAAGGATTTATTTATATTTAAGATTCTTATACAACTACGGACGTTGACGGTAAACGTGTATCCCCGCCAACACCACGTCAGCTGCTAAAGCAAAGAAGGCACGCATGAGCTTAGTACAATCCAACGAATTCGTTGAGATTTCATCGTCCACCAACCGTAAAATCGTTTGGTACTACGCGAAAAATATAAATAATATACCAATTTATTCTGAGTTTCTCCACTCACTCAAGTCTGAGCTTAAAAATTTGATTAAAGTCAGCGTGCAAAAACATGCTATTAAATTCAATCTAAAACTAGAGGCAACTTACAGCAGACCAAATATATTAAATTCATCGGAAAATAGAGCGTTTAAAACAATAGCGGTGGAAATATTTATAGACAGCAATATTTCAGAAATTATAGAAAAGGCGTTTGTTAAGTTGTTGGATAAACAAGAGACATATAAATCGCGTAGAAGTGGGCTTACATTAGATTCTATAGACGGGTTATTGGTAACCATATATAGATATACTCCGATGCGTGGATCGTCATACATAGCGTTACCAGCGTATATAGATAGAAAACGGGGTACAATTAACCCTCAAAACAATGAACAACAATGTTTTAAGTGGGCGATACTAGCGAGGCATGTGACAGGGCAGGCGGTATATCGAGTTGGAAAAAATTATACTAAACATGAAGATAAATACAATTTTAGCAATATCACGTTCCCGACCCCGATAACTGATATTGAAAAATTTGAAAAAATAACATTAACGTATCCGTAAATGTTTATGGGTTGGATAAAAAATTTCAACCACTACGCAAATGTATGACGTATGAAAGTACCCGCTACGTATTGCTGGCAATGAGAAGGCTGACCACTTCGATCTACTATTGGTGACGGATGAAGAAAACTCTCATTATGTGTATATATCGAATTTTTCCCGACTCATTCGCGCGCAGAAAACTAGACATACAGGGAGAGTTGTGTTCTGTAAGAGATGTTTCACGTCATTCGATAGTCAAAGTTTGAAATTCAAGTTGGGTGGACAGGCGGGACTGCAACAGCATAAGCTGATTTGTGGTGTACAAAAGCCTATATTACCCTTGATGCCGAAAGAGGGTGAGTGTCTACAGTTTGAAGCATCGAGAAACACTCAGAGACATCCCATAGTAATATATGCAGATTTCGAGACCATACTGATGAAGACTGACGAAGCGAAGGGGAAAAACATAGAGATAATACATAGACATGAAGCGATGAGTTATGGACTCATGGTGAAGGCGAGCAATAACGTACCGGTAGAGCTATTAGCGAAACATAACATATCAACAGAACCAATATTATACCGAGAAAGTGAGATTCGACAGGATGTGGCGAGACATTTTGTTAAAATTGTATCTGAAATAGCATTAAACATAGAAAAATTATTGAAGACGAATATTTCGATTAACATGACTATGAGTGATGTTCAGACTCCTGAAGCAGCTACACAGTGCAACCTCTGTCGAATCAAGTTCACATCACCCACAGAAATACAGCATCGTAAGACAGCCGACCATTGCCATCTCTCAGGAAAATATCGTCAAGCTATATGTAACACATGTAATCAAAAACTTCAAACACCAATTTTTGTACCGTGCTACTTCCACAACTTATCGAACTACGACGCGCACCTGATAGTCAAAGAAATTAGTCATGACACCCAAACCATTAGTGTAATACCGAACAGTGAGGAAAAATACATATCATTCTCTAAATACGTGTCAAATAAATTTTCAATCCGCTTCATAGACACTTTTCGATTTATGGCATCAGGACTGTCAATTTTAGCCAAAAATCTTGTGATACCAGGTCTAGAGAACTTCAGAGAGACCGCTAAAGTTTTCGATGAAGTCGATATGTCACTCGTGACTCGGAAGGGGGTTTACCCGTACGAGTACACGGATGGTTGGAAGCGGTTAGATGAAGTAAGACTACCTAGGAAGAAAGAATTTTATAGCACGTTAAATGAGTCGGGAATAAAGGAAGAGGAATATGATCACGCGAAGGAGGTCTGGGACCACTTCGGTTGTAAGACGTTGGGCGAGTACAGTGATTTGTATTTGAAAATTGACGTTTTGTTGTTGGCAGACGTCTTTGAGAATTTTCGCGATGTCTGTATGAAAACGTATAACCTTGATGCCGCTTACTACTTTACCGCACCTGGGCTGAGCTTTGACGCAATGATGAAATTTACAGGTCAAAAGTTGCAGCTATTGACTGATTATGACATGTTATTGATGTTTGAGGATGGTTAGTATATCAAAATTATTTTTAAAAAAAATATATATAATAATCTTATAGGTATTCGTGGTGGATTGGTACAGGCAAGCATGAGGTACGCGAAGGCGAATAATATAAAGACCCCAGACTATGACAAGACTAAGGATAAATCTTGGTTTATATATCAAGACTGTAATTATATTTTTATTTTTTATTTTATTTTCAATCCTAAACTTTAAACTTTATAGGTAATAATCTCTATGGTTGGGCTACGAGTCAGTACATGCCATACGGTAACTTCAACTGGGTTGAATCCAACCTGAACGGACTGAGCGAGATTTCACCAACGTCAGATAAAGGACGAGTATACGAAGTCGATATCTCATACCCACAACACTTACACGATCATCATAACGATCTACCTTTCCTACCACAAAACGGTATACCACCAGGTTCGAAGGTAAAAAAAATGATGGCAAAGTTTCAGCAGGAGAGGAATTATATTATTCATTATAGGAACCTGCAGCAGGCAATTGAAAATGGGTTGATAGTTGATAAAGTAAATATTTTTAGAAGGCAAAGAAGGACTTTGAGAAGGACTTTTTCAAGTTAATGAACAACGCAGTATTTGGTATGTCACTTTATTTACTTAATTTTACTATTTTACTATCAGTTTTTTTTTTTTTTTTTTTGATTTTCTAGGGAAGACTATGCCATCGAAAAGGAAAGAAATGAAGATGGAGTTAGTGTCGTGTGAGAGACGATTGCAAAGACTTATTAATAAAACGACATTTAAGCATACGACTAGGTATAGTGAAAACCTGAACACGGTCGCACTGGAAAACAAAATAATAAAATTTGATAAACCTATCTATATTGGTAAATAGACTTTTTAATTTTTATAATATACATTATTAACACATTTATTATATATAGGATTTGCTGTACTTTACATCTCCAAGACGATGATGTACGATTATCATTATAATGTTATGAAGAAACATTATACTGATAATATCAAGCTTATGTATATTGACACAGGTAAATATATTTAAACTATCCTCATGCATCTACATAATATAATAATTTAATATCATTATTACAGATTCATTGATATACCTTATTAAAACCGATGATTTTTATAAAGACTTACTTGACAACTCCAACTTGATGGATAGACTGGATACGGCGGACTTACCTCCTATCCACCCGTGCTACACTACAGCTAGGAAAAAAGTGCCAGGCTTTTTCTCAGACGAGGTAAAAGGACATACAATGACTGAGTTTTGTGCACTACGTGTAAAATCATACGTGTACAATATATATGCAGGAGAAGAGGATGTAGTGAGAGATAAGAACGATAAGGATAAAGTTGGTGGTGAAATGATTAAGGCCAAGGGGATAAGGCAACATGTGGTTAAGAGTGTGCAATAGTAAAAGTGTTACGTATGTAACGCTCCAGAGCTGGCGTTGTGCGCCGTATCGCCGCCGTCGCGGCTGGACGTAACCACGCCCATGCCTCCGTAGCGAGACTCACGCGGCGTTTTCGCAGGAGAGGCGCATTATTATTTTACGAACAGTCTAGTTGAGTGGGTCTATACAATATTGACATTGACCATTGCGTAAATTGTCACCCGTGTATTTCTAATGCACGTACCATCACGCCGCGCGCTCGATCTTCGCTAGACTTACTTTTTAATGAAAGCTCCTGATTACTTAAATATATGTATCAATACATAAATTACAACCAATTTAACCAGATGGCTTGATTTACATTTGTAACCTAACTAGTAATTACTTTTTTAAAATACACATAAAATAATAATTCATTATGAGTAAATACTTATTTTAGTAACCATGTCGTGTCTTTTACGTTTTAACCTGAAGCACTTATCGTACAATAGTTGATTATTCTCCTATATACGTATCTATTAGTAATGATTTAAATAGGTAGTTGATATTAATATAAACATCATAATATACCTAAACCTAACTAACCTAAGTCTAAATTAATAAATCTTTGGAAAATTTCATTGAGCACCTATTGAAAACTATGATTTAAGTAACAGTGGATTGTTTCAAGTTTCGATAAATAATATTTTTGAATAACAAATTCCTATTTAAATTAAATAACAAACGGTGTTTTTTAATTTATTTTCCGACAGATTATTTTGTACAGTATTTAGTTGTTTGTATTATTTTTGTATGAAAATATATGTACACACGTTGTAAAATATGTAAGTTTATGGGCTTATGGCTGATTTTCAGTTAATCGTCTATTTGGTTAACTCTCGTAGTCCTGGTCCCGACGGTGACGATTAATCGAGTTTCTACTGAATACTTATTAACAGATAATGTGACAAAATATTTTATTTGGTAAATAACTGTTCAATAGTTGTTGAAATTTTTGTTCATGGTTTCAATGAAATGTGTATCATAGATATAAAAAAATTCTATTACTTAACCTACTCAAATGTGATCGCCTTTGGGAGAGTATAAAAGTGCTTGGATTTTCTTCAATAGTATCTTTTCTGATAGGAAAGTGAATCTAGTTGGTACTTTGGGGGGTTCAAAAGTAAAAATGACCCAGTAGTTTTCAAAAGCGCCGTGAAAAACAAAAGAAAAATTAAAGAAAAACGGGAATTTTTACGCAAAATCTGTTTTTGAGAAAATCGATTTTGGTTTTTGGTGCAACTCAAAAACAAATGACCGTAGATTGACTTGAAAATTTCATTGAATGTTTATATTGGCGTTTTCTATACACGATAAGATTTTGAAAATAATTTTACTCTTTTTGAGCTGTTTACGGAAATTGTCAGTTTCCATTTTTTTTAGTTTTTTTTTCTATAAATATCAATAAAATTTTATTTGTTAAGTAAAAAAGCTTGAAAATTTAATAGAAGGCTCTTAGGTTATTGTTTAAAGGTAGATGAAAAAAATTAAAAATCCTTAGTCACAGTTTTTATTTATAAGCATTTAAAGTTCAAATCTTGACAAAATACGGAAAAATCACGAAAATTAGCAAATTATTTTGAGTTGAGAATTCATAAAAATTTTTCTTTTTAAATCTAAGATTTGAAAATGTAATACAAGATTATCCATTAGTTTATCTACTTTTATTATATAAAAAATGTCTATGAGAAAGTCAAATAAATTTTTATGAGCGTTGGAAATTCATATTTTTACAACATTTGATATTCACCCGATTTCTCATGTAACGATTTTCTTATTTTGTTGTAATTAAAAAACGTATAACTTTAGATACTTGAAAACTTTACTGAATGTTTATATTAGCATTTTCTATACACGATAAATTTTTGAAAATAATTTGACTCTTTTTGAGCTGTTTACGGACATTGTCAGTTTTCAATTTTTTTATTTTTTTTTTCTGTGAATATCAATAAAATTGTATTTGTTGGGTAAAAAAGCGTGATTTAATATAAGGCTCCTGCTATTTCGTTGTAATAGCAGTTGAAAAATATTAAAAATACATAGGCACAATTTTTTTTTTTATAAGCATTTAAAGTTTATATTTTGACGACATTTATCAAATTAATAATTTAATAATTATTTTGTAGTTAAAAATTTATAACATGTTCAACTTTTAAAGCTAAGGATTGAAAATTTATAACAAGGTTCCACGTAAATAGGTAAATTTATAAATTAATTTATTCACAATATTTTCATCAAATATACTTAGTAATATATCATAGGCTGACTGACAGTTTTCGCTCAGAATCGTTTTTCTTATATAATGATATTATATCATTGAATTCAAATTTAACACCATCCATTACAGTGACCCACTTTTAACATATTGTACAGCAGAGCGACACTCACTTGCCCACTTTTTTTTGGATGATTCTTATGATAAATATTCTATTAAATTATCAAATTTTAGATTTATAAAAGAAAATAGAATAACACTTAATGGAATAACATTTGATTTAAGTTTGATTTTTTCTTATATACCTAGTAATTATTTATTCCGATATCGTAATAGTTAGTATTTTTTATTGAAGAGGTTTACAGAAAAACTACCTATAATAAAAATTGTAGAGAAGAATTTTTTTAACAATCGTAAGAAGCACGATCTATGATATTTTATAGATTAGTTAAATAATTAATTAATCACAAGTAAGAAGATAACTTGTTAATTTATCATGCGATTGCGATATAGTAGACGATTGGAATACGATATCAAAAATCAAATTCCTTACGATTGTTAAAAAAGTCCTCCTCTACAATTTTTATAAAAGGTATTTTTACTGTAAACCGCTTCAATAAGCCCTATTACATGAAGAACAAAAGTATAGTTTTTATTTGTATAAAATTCGGATACGAAGAGGCCGAACTATTGAACCAAATATGGCATAAAAACACGGTTTCGTAATTCCAGTAATACGGTTTATTGAAGCGGTTTACAGCAAAACTACCTATTACAAAAATTGTAGAGAAGAATTTTTTTAACAAGCATAAGAAGCCCGATTTTCGATATTTTTATTAATTAGTTGAATAATTAATCGATAAAAAGTTGAAAACCTTGTTAATTTATCATGTGATATTGCCAATATTGGACGATTGGAATACGATATCAAAAATCGGATTTCTTACGATTGTTAAAAAAGTTCTCTACAATTTTTATAATAGGTAGTTTTGTTGTTGTTCGCGCCAAGCAATTAGCGCGTCGTGGTGTGCAATTACGCACGGCGACGATGACCTGCTCCTATCAGCTCCCTCTCCATTTATACACCTCTCATTCCGTTAATTGTCAAATATTCTTATTGTTATTATTATTTAATCTCTTTGTGTTTGTTGTCACCTAGTACCTACTATCGGTTGACCCGTTGCCGCATAGAATTATTGTATTATCTTTTTTGTTGTGTACACACGTATATTAGTATTTTTTCCGCTATTGTAGCATATATATATATTGTTTTTTACTAAGTCGCATTGTGCGCACCCGTCTTTTACGGTTTTTGTGTATTCGTATATCTACTATTGTTCCGCTATTGAAGCGTTTACCTATACATATTGTCTTTTATTAAGTCGCATTGTGCGCACCCGTCGCTTACGGGGATTACTACAATAAATTATACTCATGAGGGCGCATTGGGCGACCCGTCAGAAATAAACCTGTAACAACAAATTAATCGTGAGTACCTACTTTATTACCCATATTCTTTCCACTACCGTCATCCACGTCTCCGTCAAAGACAGTGCCGCAGCGTAAGACCGCCAGCAACATAATATCTGTTGTGTGAGAGGCCGCCTAGGACGTCCAGACCACCTTTTCAAGACTTCAGTAGGTTAAGTTAGTGGTTAAGTCTTACCCTGTTTTGTTGTGAGCTCTGTGGTCATTGCACCAAACGACTCGACCACAGAGACACCCTCCCCATAACTAACTTGCATCATCCTCCTTCCTCGTTAGGTCACTCCCTTCCCTGCCATTGTTGTCGACGTGCGTAGAATTGCCTACTCGTCTCACTGTCAGGCGCGAGTCCATATAGTTGCCTACCCAGGGACATATGCGGCGTTAGTGGGGACATTGGCCAACATTAATATAATAAATTGTGCTCGGGCATCACCGAGTGGTCCTTCGGGTCGTCCCTGTTCAGGGCACGCACAGTTGTAAACCGCTTCAATAAGCCGTATTACTTGAAGAACAAAAGTATAGTTTTTATTATTATAAAATTCGGATACGAATACAAAATATAAAACTGAACAAAATTAAATAATATTTGTCATGAAATATAATCAATATAATATAATAATCATTTTCTTATCTGGGTTATTTATAAACTATGTACGGGCGCACGGCTGCGTTAGAAAACCCGTTTTGACCTACGGAGCGGTACTGCTGTTATCGTGCGCGTGGTGGTGGTATGAACACCTAGTATCGAGCGCTGCCGCTGCCTATAACGGGCGCAGCACATGACGAGCATAATTAAACGTTTTTTTACCGAAAAACATGGTTTCGTAATTCCAGGAATACGGCTTATTGAAGCGTTTTACAATATAAATACCTATTACAAAAATTCCCCTCTACAATTTTTGTAATAGGTATTTATTCTGTAAAATGCTTCAATAAGCCGTATTCCTGGAATTATGAAACCATATTTTTATGCCATATTTTGTCTACTAGTGCGCCCTCTTAATGACGGATGAATCACTGACCAATGTGAATAGAAATCACGGCCGGTAGAATCCCGGAACGGGTACGGCACGGTCACGGTACTGTCACGTCACTGCTGTGTGTAAATAGACCTTTATTCATTCAATTACATATGAACGCTCATATACACACACACATACATACATACAAAAATTCTATACAGTTTTCTTATTATATAATTACGTACGAAAAAACGAATCGCTAAATCATACGTTATACACCGGAATGTATCTCAAACACATATATAAACTTGTAAAAAATTTTATTTTTCAAAATATGCTCGTTAAAATATAGAGATATTCGTTTGCATTCACACATTCCTCTCTCATACACCCATAGGTTAGTTCATACATATTATATACATACACAAGTAGTTTAAATTTGTATAATATTCTGTGCACCTTTTTATAGGGAAATTTTGTCAGTTTAAATAGGCATTTCTACTTGCTATACCGTGTAACACAACATTTTAAAAAGTATTAATACATTCATTATAACAAACACCTAAACATACTATAAAACTTACATATTGTATTATATATATAATCATTTATTCCCATACATGGTACATATATGCAGTATTCATACATAAATAAGGTACTTTCATATTATATACACCATCACATACATCTAATCTTGTTATACAGCTGACATATCAATATAAGACAGTTCGTTAAAGAATATACATATTACATAAACTCACGCATAAAAGACATACTTACAAAATACTTAGTCGCATTTACGTAGGTAGATGCATCTAAATATTCCAATATTACATCCAATATACATCCATATTTTTCATTTTAACCATATTTACTAGTCTATAATTACCTAAACTCGCCTTATATTATATATTAAGGAATTATTTCCAAAATATTCACTTTTAAGTATAGAGTTACATAGTATATATTAGATATTACACCAAACCACAGAATAGATGAAATGTAACATGTGAACATTTGAAACATAGTACCTATGATATGCAAACCCATCTTATATCATATACATATTCGACATTACAAACACCGAAACAGATATAGATTACAAAAATATATATACAATAGGTACATTCATATATTATACACATCAATAAGTCACCTACATATAAGCATACACATATATTACTTGCATGCACACATACTTGTATATATCCTTACATATTCTTATATATTTAAACAGTATTCATACATATATACTACATATATTTACTTAAACAGCTTTCATGCATGCATAGACTCGATCGATTATTCCAAATAATAATTTACATCAAATACTTCGATTTATAATTTATTTGATACCTAAATTCTTAAACATATATTAATTTATTATATATTTACAGTAGATACATAAAATATATCACAACATCGTCGTGTATACTGATAAAACGATATCAAAACGATACCAAAACAGCAATTAAATGCAATATAGTACCTATTCATATATAATTTACCCAATTCTTTGTTAAATACGTAGGTAGAACTTATGCTGAAACCTTAAAATATACTCATCAATGTGAATATACGTTAAATGTACTAATTTTGATAAAAACATAGCTGTCTGTGTGTAAATACAGAAATCTTGCTAAAATCAGTAAAAATTCGTATTTATTTCAAAGATGAAACAAAATCATATTAAATTCCATGGTTTCAATAATAAAAAACATATCTATAATATAAAAATGAATCCAAACTGAGTTCATAGAACCAATAACAACACAGTAGTAGTTACTGTAGTCAATTGACACATCGTAACTGAAAGCAGCTCGATTCAAACTTGCGCGATTATTAGTTGAATGTCGCGGTCGCGCTTCACGCGTTTATGATATCTGAATTATTTCACGTTCATTTCGGTCGTCACGTTCTTGTGCACTTTGGTTAGATCGGTAATTACCTTGGTTTGTAGCGTTTAGATTTTATTGTGTCACATGGAATAATTAGTGATCATAGGTAACTTGACACTCTGCTCAAAACACGATATACGAATTTAATTTAATTTAATTCGCATTGTAAATTGTTCATCTACCAAATCATTATAATTTTAACCGTTCATTAACAGAGAGCTCACAAATAACGACCCCATAGATGATGTTCTTGATCAGTGAATACATTGCCATGAAGACGATCAATATTATATTATCCATATTATGGTATGGGCTGTTTTAAAAAGAAAAGGGCTGTTTTTAGGGTTTTCCCAGCAAATATTCGAATTTTTCTCGCTGTAAAAACCATCCTTGTACTTCAACGAACATAAAAAAAAATAATTGGCCAAATTGGTCCGGACGTTGTTGAGTTATGCGCTTACCAACACATTTTGCGATTCGTTTTTATATTATAGATATAACTTCTTACTGTGTGTAAACGTGAACGAATACTGACTATTTCTCCGCGACTCTAGCCTCTAGAATTACTGTTCTCGCGAAAGCCAAGTTAGTTTTCAAATCTTCGATATTTTTTTATTTACAATCTCTAAGGTCGCGATTAAAGTTTCAATTTTATTATTGTTTTCTGAAAAATATTTATCGATTGCCAACACGTTCGGCGATTCTAAGTGCATTATTTTTATTTCATTCACCCGCAGCCTCGTCGTTGAGTGCCACTATATATTTTTATTGTTAGCCTCGGCTATATTACTATGTACAGCTAGTTCTTTTGTAAACTTTTCATCTAGCGCGGTGATTTTTGCGTCGTTTATTTCGATTAAATTAACGTGTGAGGCGAGCTCCCTTTCGTATTTTTCATCCATATCCGCGATGACTTTATTTACCCGACTGGCCGGCGAACCTCCAAACGCATCCATTGCTACGTGTAACCCTTGGTGCGAATTACTTTTCAACTAAACAATCGTTGGGCCACAGTATTTTGCATATCTCTTCGGCGTAAAAACAACCGGCGATCGGTCTCCCCGTATAATCTTCAAGGATAAATGTACTCGGTGTACTCTTATTAACTTTAATAATAGTAAATATTTCCGTGGACCAATTCGGTGAATAACCTTTAATGAAAACACCCTTGTACACACTTATGCGGACTTTATCCCAAACGCGAAATTTTATTTTCTCGGTATTTTCTGCATAGTATTTTATTTTTACTCGTGTCGGGTTAGAATCGGCCTCCATCGTTGTCATTCCAATAGTTCTGTGAATTGAATTATTATAGTCATCGATTAACTTGGATAAAATAGTGACCCATGCGCGTGAACCTCTGCTAGTGAATTCTTTAAACATACGTTCTTTAATTGAATGGTTAACCCTTTCCACTATGGAAGCTTTAAGTACGCTGAAAGTACTATACATTTTTATATTATGTTTTTCACTAAAGCTTCAAAATGTTTATTGTAGAATTCGCGTCCCTGATCGACATGTAATAGATAAGCACTATTTTGTGTAAAAATTTTACTAGCTACCGCAGCGACTTCTTCACCTTTCTTGGTCTTCAAAGGCTCCGCCCTCAGTCTCTTGGTAAAACAATCTATAGTTACTAGTATAAATCTATATGATTTATTCTCGGCTGAATATTGCTGCATATCTACGAGGTCTGCTTGGAATAAATCGTTTTTACCGTAAACAATGACGCGACGCCTTGGGTATTTTCTTCTGGCAGGCGCGTGAGTTCTGCCGCTATTGCACGCTTAGACATTTGGAATTTTTTTCAATAATTTAGCCTCAACCAGCTCTTCGCAAATCGATATTATCTCGTTACGAACACCCGTGTTGCCTGCCGCGAATGACGAATACAATAGACGTAGCCTGTCAACCAACTCGTTAGGATCGTTCCAATAAGTGATATTGTGTTTTGTAACAGCATATTAATACCCGACCCCCTAATAGCATTTTTTCCCAAAAATAAATTTGAAATTATTTCAAATTTTATTCCTTTAGATTTACGAATAAGTTCACCGTTTAATGTTCTATGCGCCGATGTCTGAATTAAAATCAGTTTATATGTATTTAAATCCACTTGTGAATATTTGTCCGCCTTGGGGGTTTTAAGGAATAATAAATCAATAAGCCCCGCCGTCATCGGGTATACACGGTAATCTAAAAACTCAAAAATCTTTAAACTCTTGAGTATTTGATATCGCCCGAACAATGTTCATCGTAAATGTGTTTTAAATTAATTTCGTCCTGTTTAAAAAGCACTATAAAATTAGTGTTATCAAGGATCAGCTGTTTCGGTACGCGTGAATACGACTGTACTAAATAACACACGTCTATTAGATTGTGCCTAGATCTCGCAAAGTATGATCGAATGATATTCGATCGCAGTGCAGCCGATCGTATATTGGAAGAACGTGATTGGAACAGAGTGGAGGCTAAAGACGCCGATTATAAAGAAAAGGCTGCCGCGGGGCTTGTAACTACTGGTATGAAGGCTAAACGCAAAATCGGTGCTGGATCTAGGTTTTCTAATATTGTCGGCGCGTGTAAAAAAGCTTTAAAAAAATCGATAAAATCATGTTCGGGGACACCGAATATGAGTAGTTTAATAAAATCGACTGTTCAAGTCGCACGAAAACATGTGAAGTCAGCGGGTGGAGGATTGAAAAAAAAAATAAAAATAAAAATAAACTGCCTCGCGTCATCAGAGTTCCGAAAATGGGGGGCTCTTTAACTTTAATCCCGGTATTGGCGGGGCTTTCAGCGCTTGGTACACTAGCCAGCAGCGTTTCTAACATGGTTAAAACAATACGTGACATTAGATCAAACGCCGGCTCATCTGTACATTCAGGCAAAGGCCCGTATAAAAGTGTGGGCTCGTATACTATTACACGGAAATCACGTGCTGGTGGTCGGGCTGGGAAAAAAAATAATTAAAAAACGAAAAAATTAAAATCGCGAAAAATTAAAATTAATAATGTTAAGATCAAAAAACTAGCTTTACCCAACCGTGCTCTTTATGATTTTGAAATTAACGAATATGCTAAACTCACGAAAATACCTCAATTCAGAGGTGTATTTTGCATAGACAGGTTGCCCGCCGCACCTAGACGTCTAGAAGCTGCAGTCGTTAATCTAGACTTAGAAAAAAATAAGGGTACGCATTTGGTGTACTATAAAAAAATCGGTAAATTAGTTTTACATTTCGACAGCTTTCGCAATCTTCAGCCACCATTAGAGTTGAAAAATATTTTAAGGGCTGCGATATAAAATACAATTACGTGAGGGAGCAAGCATACGATACTTTTAACTACGGGCATTTATGTTTGAAATTTTTAACCGCAAAACGAAAATAATTGTATTATTATTATTAACATTTTAACCGTCACAGCCGCCGACATGTCGTCTCAAACAGTATAGTTGAGTGGGAATTGGAATTTCAATTTTTTCCCAACAGTAGTAGTGGGGAGTAAGTCGGAAATCAGGCTTTTGAGTATTCAGACATATGATTCAATACCTAACGTCGGGGCTGGATGTGATACTCTGTATATTATTCGTGATAGTCAGCAGGCGGCGACTAAGATTAAAATACCGACCGGATGTTATAAAATAATTTGCTTTGGAAGCTAAAATACGCGGACTTTTGAAAGACGTCGGCGTGCGTTTTTTTAGTTTGTCGACCGATAACAGCACGTTGAAATGTACAGTGTATTGTAATTGTGATATCGACTTTAACGTAGAGGATAGCATAGCTCCGTTATTAGAATTCGATAAACGGATTTTGACGCGCGATCGTAGACATGAATCGGAACGTGTGGAGAAAATTATGAATGTCAACACGATAAAAGTCGAATGTAACTTACCTTTAGGTTCATTCGATAACGGGCGGCAATCGCGCACGATCCATGCATTTTATCCGGTTGTCCCACCCGGTTATAAAATAGTTGAAATACCAAAGTATTGCGTGCTGTATAAATTTAAAACGAATACGATTGATTACGTGCGAGTATCGCAGACCGATCAAAACGGTAAACCATTTGATTTTCGAGGCGAAACTGTGAACGTTAGACTCCTTATAAAAAATGGGTTTAAAGTTTAACACCGATAAATACTCGATCAACAACGACAACACCCGCATTAAAGCTACGACAGTCAACAGGTGCACACCGCAGATCGCCGGCACCGTTCGTGAAAAAGTTAATGATATTAAAAAAAATTAAAAAAAAGCTGACATTAGTAATCGTAAATTTTTACGCATACTTGCCTGAAAGTAAATATCTATTACGTTTTAATATTAATATTTAATTTAATTCGAATATTACGCGTACACTATGGACAAATCCTTCTTGGATGCGGGCGGAGCGTATGTCAATGAATCCCGTACGGGAAATGTTTTTACATTCGTTTTTACCGTTTTCCTCGTCGGCGCTAAACAATGGCGACGAAATCCGCATATCCATACAGAATCGCGATGCACATACGCTTCCAATCAATAGTTATATCTATATAGAGGGAAAATTATCTAAACCGGCTGAACTTAAAACTGAGATATCTATCACACATAACGGCTTGACGAATTTGTTTAACGAGATGAAATACGAAATAAACTCTACCGAGGTGCAGCGGGTTAAAAAGCCAAGCGTGACTAGCGCAATGAAGGGTTATTGCTCGTATTCACCCGCCGATGATAATATCTTGCAAAATGCCGCGTGGGATATCGATGGTAAAAATGTTAATTTCATGAAAGGCGATACGTTCAATGGTTGCATCCCATTAAGACACGTTTTCGGTTTTTGCGAGAACTACAAACGTATACTGATAAATTGTAGCCAACAACTAATATTGAATAGATTGATGACTGATAATAGATCGCTACATTTCACCAGTGTGGTGGGCGAGGACCTAGCTACCGAGTCAGTTAAGGCTTTGGTGGCTAAAGTCAAAATTCAACTAACACGAGTGTTGTGGAAAGTACCAGTGGTCAAAATCAACGATCGCGAGAGATTGAAGCTGATGAAAATCATAGAAAGTAAAAAAATGATAAATTGCGCTTTCAGAAACTGGGAATTATGCGAATACCCAAATCTCCCACAAACATGCAAACACTCTTGGATGGTTAAAACGTGCTCGCAGGTTGAAAAACTTAGGTGTTTATTCATCGCTTTTCTCACGAATACACCTGAGGGCGTATCGGACGGTTATAACGGTGATTACGATGCGTGTTCGCTGACAAATGTTAAAGCATTTATTAATTCAATCGAATATCCGTACGAAGATTTCAACGAAAGTTTTGACAATAACCTGTTTACAATGTTCTATCAAAATTATGTCGATTTTTAAAAAAATTACTACGAGCTCAACCGTGCCTGTCGAGAAAAAATATAAAGAGTTGGGACCATTTATCTGCATAGATTGCTCCCGACAGACCGACGATGCGAAGATTTCTAACGTGGATCTCTGTCTTGAAATAGAAGCAGCCAATAATTTCCCCTCAAACACGTCCGCCTACTGCCTGGTTATTCACGATCGAGTGATTCAATATAATCCGTTTACCGGAGAAGTTAGAAAACTATAATATTATAACATGTAATAATTACTTTTTCTTAAAACGCATACCCTTGTACAGTCGTTGCCAGATAAATTGAGCTGGCGGCGGCGGCGCTTTTCAGTAAGTGTAGCCCAAACTAGTCGCTAGCAGTGTGGTGCATAGGTCACACAGTTGACTACGACGCGCGCAGTCACTAGTTCAAACCCGGCTCAGTGCAAACAATTTTCTGCAGAATTTTCTGTACTCTCTCTCCCATGCCATCGTTCTGGCTGCAGTACACTGCTAAAAACAAATAACCTAACCCGGTGTGTTTCGACCGCACGGCGTGGTGGGTCATCAACAATTTGTTTATTATAAATGTATAAAAATAAATGACTCGGCTGACCAATGACAATATTAATTATTAATAGATATGGACATTATGGAATATTCTAATATAGATGGATATTTACTCATTCGTGCCAGTATTGTGTTCGTGTTCTTTTATACTAAATACGTACGCTATAAAATAAACAGTTTTTTTTATAATGAGTTCAAAAATTAAAAATTGTAAAGCTCACAGTCAAGCTAGGGAAATAATTTGGAATGTTTTCAAATATTTTAAAGATAAAAATGAATACATGGCTAACTGTAGATTGTATACGATGACTGGAGAAGCTACTGGTTATTCTACAATGTCAGTTAGACGTATTGTGTATGAAGGTAAGAAAAATATGGATTTAACTGGAAATTCTACATTGGCTACATTTATCACTCCCTATAAAAAAAGGAATAATGTGACAAAAATAAAAGCTTTAGTTGACGATTTTGATAGATGTGCTTTAAAGCGAACCATCACAGATATGTATACGGTTGAAAAAATTGTACCTACTGTTAAACTTATTTTTGAAAAACAAAAAAAATTTATGAATTTGGGGAGTACTAGAAAATTAAACAGAATAATTACGGAAATGGGTTTCAAATTTCGTAAAACTGAAACTAATAGAAAATTGTTGATAGAAAAACATAATATACGTTTGAAAAGAATAGAGTACTTACAAAAAATACTTGAGTTTCGTAGACAAGGTAGAAAAATAGTGTATACTGACGAAAGTTGCGTATTATCATCACATGTTTTTAATAAATCATGGAGTTCCATCGATGATGACAATACAGTAAAACAAAGTTTAAGTAAAGGAAAGCGTTTAATAATTGTTCATGCTGGAGGAGAAGAAGGTTTTGTTCCTAATGCTTTACTAACATGGGAAGCTCAGAGCTCTAGTGGTGATTACCACGATAATATGAATAAAGATAATTATTATAAATGGGTCACAGAAAAATTACTACCAAATTTAAGTAAAAATTCCGTTGTGGTATTGGATAATGCGACTTATCATTGTCATCAATCTAACCGTGCTCCAAACTCAAATAGCTTAAAAAAAGACATGATAAATTGGTTAACCGAAAATAATATAAGTTTTAATTCAACTATGTTAAAACCACAACTTTACGATATAATACGTAAACACAAACAAGTGTTTATTAAATATTCTTTGGATAGTATATTAAGTAAAGAAGGCCATGATATTATTAGACTACCACCGTATCATCCGGATTTAAATCCCATTGAAATGATTTGGTCACAAGTAAAACAGTACATTGCAAAACAAAATCATAATGGTAGCATCAAAAAAATTGCAGAAGTGTGTAAACAAAAAATGGAATCTATGGGTAATTCTGAGTGGGGAGCAGTTTGTGCAAACGTGAAAAAATTACAAACAGAAATGTGGAAAAATGAAAGTTATATGGACATCGAAATGGATAAATTAATAGTAACGTACGGAGAAGATACAACTGACGACAGCGATACAAATACTGAAGATGAAGACGATGATTTAGGTGTAGCACCACTACAGCCATAACAAACTATTGTTATGTATATTAAAATTGTAATTTATAATATTATAATGTATAATTTATAGTTGTTGTTATTATTTTATCATATTATTATTATTATTATATTATTTATATTATTTTAAAATGTCTGCTTTTTGTTCTTTAATAAAAGATTATTATCAGAATATTGGATTTTAAATTAATATCGTAAAATAATTTTTGTAACAATTGTTGGTTTATTGAAGTATTTTCGGTAATGATATTGAAATACGGAGAACCACTGGTTTTCCTTTATCGCGCCGCCGCCGCCGGCTCAATTTATCTGGCAACGACTGTACGGTATATCTGTTTTAACATTTTACCATACGGTGTATACGACTCTTATATATTGCATAAAAATAATATAAGAAATATCGGATATTTGTAATTATATTATTGTAAAAAATGAAATAATAATAAAAAAAAATAACCTCTTTTTTTCTTTAAATATAATGAATATTATATTTGACAATAATATATTATGTATGGTGCAATACAATATGTACAAAACTTATTTTACAATAATAATATATAAGTATCACATTATGTGTGACTGCGAGAATAGTATATCACAAACAGATGGTTCACATATATGTACATAATATTATAACGCGTTACACGCGCGTGTTTTATCTTAACAATATTATGCTCGGTCGGCGGTTGGGGTATCGAGGTCAGTTATATGCTCAGCATTAACAACGACAATAATCTTAATATGTGTACATCACAGGTCCCTTGTCCTCGTGAAATCCTTAATATAATATTATATTCTAATACTATATAATAATCACCTCTTCAATGTCGCAGACACTGTTATTGCTTGGGATGTAATCTATCAGTGGCGTACTAACGGGGGGGGTTTTGGGGATAAAACCCCCCCCGAAATTAATGGATGATTTAATTTATTATGAGAAAACTAAAATTTCTAGTACCTGTATATTAATTGTACTGTACTCTACTTTTCTCAAATTCTGAATTCTGAATTATAAATATTATTAATAGTACAGCTTGTCAGCTTACATTATCTAATGTGGGTACCTACGGGAATATGAGTATTTCCACGAAGATATTGTAGATATGGACGTGGACGATCGGTGTAATTATTATGACAATCTTTTATCGTCGTCGTAAAACGTATTTTATTTTGTGCGATTAATCACCTAGTGTGTTAGCCACTTTAATCTATAATCGACAATCGTTAACGTCGCGGTCGTGTCTAGCAGTGCCTATATGTTATTTTATCAACCATTGAACTATATTAAACTTATAGTGACAAACAAAACTACAGTTGCATTCGAACTACGAAGTACGAACTATTGTATATTTGTCTTAAAAAGTTTAAGTACTTATATTTTATTAAAAGGTTTAAGTATATTAACATTTAACAATGGATAAGTGGATAGTAAAAAAACCTAAACTTGATGTAGAGAATAGAGACCAGCATGATCGTGATCATAATAACGAACCAAACTACGAGAAATCAGAAATAAATGATATTAGTTCAGGTAAGGCTATTGTTATTATAATTATTATTAATACCTACTATTGAACACTAAAATTGAACTGTGTATTTCAAATGTTCATTAAAAGCGTTTTTAAAAGTAGTTTTTTACCCCTTCGAGAATTTTAACGAATGTTAAACTAAAACTATTATTAATACTTAATAGGTTTAAATGAGTCAGCACTTAGTACCAGTACACAAATACAATCGCAAACTTATGATTATGATATTGGTGTCTATGTAGAAAAAACGTGTACTAATGATGAAAAGTATAAGATTTTGAAAAATCGATGGATACCAAATGAATTTTATAAATTTCCTATCAGTGGAACAAGAAAACTTAAATTCCAAAGAAACTGGTTACTAGAATTCCCTTGGCTTTCGTATTCAGAAAAATTAGACTGTGCTTTTTGCGTATTCTGTTTTTTATTTTGTTCTAAAGAAGTGGGAAAAGGAAGTCATATCTCTACAAAGTCCCTCGTAGTGACTCCATTCTGTCGTTGGAAAGATGCAAAAGAGCAATTCCGTTATCACACACATTTAGAATATCATAAAACTTCTTGTATAGTTGCTCAGAATTTTATAGATGTACAAGAAAAAAAAATCGTTGATATTAGCCTTCAGCTTAATACAGCCCGTTTAGCGACAATCGAACAAAACAGGAAAATATTATCGTCTATTGTTGAAACAATTATTTTAATTGGAAGGCAAGAAATTGCCTTAAGAGGTCATCATGATTCAGGTCCAATATTATCGAAAGTTTCAAACCATAATGACGGAAACTTCCGTGCGTTGTTGCGTTTTCGTGTAGATTCAGGAGACAATACTTTAAATGATCATCTATTACGAATAGAAGCAATGCCATCAAATCGTTCTACTAGTTACACCAGTCCAAAAATTCAAAACGAATTAATAGAAATATGTGGAAAAGTAATTTTAAATAAGATTGTCTCAAAATGTAACGAAGCAGAATGTTTTAGTTTACTAGCTGACGAAACTACTGATATCAGCGGCATTGAACAGTTGTCGTTATGTGTTCGTTACATTGAAAAAACTAACAGCGGAAGTATTTTAAAAGAGGATTTTCTATCTTTTGTTCCTGTAAATGATGTTACCGGAAAAGGACTTATGTGTACTTTATTGGAAACATGTCAAAATTTAAAGTTGAATCTAAAATATTTAGTAGGCCAAGGATACGACGGAGCGGCAGCAATGAGTGGAGAATTTCAAGGGTGTGCTGCCAAAGTTATGGAAAAATATCCTCAGGCATTGTATGTACATTGTGCTAGTCACTCATTAAATTTAGTTGTGAGTGACGCATGCAACATTCCTATTATCAGGAACAGTCTTGGATCGATAAAAGAGACCATAAAGTTTTTCCGTATATCGGCACAACGACAAAGCATATTAAAGGATGTAATCCACCAATTAGAGTGTGAAACAAAAAAGCGACGACTAATGAAGCTTTGTGAAACCAGATGGATCGAACGGCTTGACGCTGTAATTACATTCAAGGAACTTTTTGTGCCAATCTTTTTTGCATTAGAAAAAATACAAATGGATGGTAACAGAGAAGCATCAAAAAAAGCGTTCACATTACAACAAGCTCTCAAAAATGGAAATTTTATTCTTGCAATGGTCGTGATCCAAGAAATTTTTTCAATGGCTCACCCACTATCAATCTATCTACAAAAAGTAAATGTTGACTTAGCCTCTGCAATGGAGACTGCTAATAATTTAAGTACACTAATAAAGGAAATGCGTAGCAATGTAGAGTCGAAATTTCATGATTTATTTGGCACAGCTGAACACCTTGCTAAGGAAATCGGAGAAGATATAAAAATTCCAAGGGTTACACATTTTCAACAACATAGAGCAAATTATGAGTTAACTTCAGCAGAAAATTATTATCGGGTATCTATATTCATCCCGTTTATTGACCATTTCATTTCGCAGTTAGAAATTAGATTTACCAAACACAAAATACACTATCAATTATTCAGAACTTTATACCAAACAAATTAATAAAATTATTCGAAAATGAAATTGAGACAAGTACGGAAGTGATGTCAAAACAGTGGCCAGTTGTAATAAGCTCATGTGACAATATTGTGAACAAAGAAGTTCTATTGTGGAAACAAAGATGGATAGCCGCTGCAGAAGATAAACTCCCTTGTACTTTTATAGATGCCATAAATTGTTGTGATGAGTTACTGTTTCCTAAAGTATACCAATATTTAAAAATTGGCGCTACGTTGCCTGTCACAGTTGCTAGCGTAGAACGGAGCTTTTCAACGTTAAAACGTTTGAAATCATACTTGAGGAATTCCACGGGGGAAAATCGTCTAAATGGATTGGCTCATCTAAGTATTCACAGAGAAATACCAATAAAAAGTAGTGAAGTGGTCGATATTTTTTCAGAAAAAAATAGAAAATTAATGTTCTAAAATTATTATGTATCTAAATAATTTTTTTTATTATTATTATTATATAATTTAACATTTTTTTTTTTTTATACATATGGTTAAGTATCACGAATAAAAATTAGTAATCTATTAAAATGTACGATATGTTTTGTTATTTTCAGGTGTCACGTCATCTAATATGTTAAATAAAAAATTAAAACCCCCCCCAAAGTTCAGGTCTAAGTACGCCACTGTAATCTATGCACGTATTTTGAATATTTGACGTCTAACACATAGCCAGCTGTTTGTTCGCATACAATTTAATCTGGTTTATGAAACTGTTCTCGCTATTCGGGAATATGTTCATCGGGTGGAGATTGTGGTTAATATTGCTGGTGACTGTACAAATTTCTTCTAGGGTCGACGATTTATCGAAATAAACATTAGTACTCAAATATGTAGCTATCTGATCGATTTGTGTCATAATCGTACATCGTGTGACGTTAGATTTGCGCGAGATCGATTCGTCGGCTATGACAGGTATAAAATATAAGATTGGCGTTTCTGTCATAGACGCAAATTTATGCAAAAAATAAGTAAAAGATCAACAATTCTGGCTAAACCGGTTTTATTATTTTTATTCATACCAATCAAACGATTCAAAATAAATTAAAATTATAAAATTGTTGTCAAATTTTGTAAAATTGTCAAATTGTTTGCAATTAATTTGCTAAATTTTTGCACTAATTTGGATAATTTTTATCATGGTAGGGTGAGGGGTTAATTTAAAGAGTAATGGCCATCGCGTTTTGTTATTCAATTTTGATATGTTTAAATATTTAAAATATTAACTAAATCATATTAAAATATTAAAAATAAATTAAACGGCAACTACCAATTACGTATGTAAATGCAATAAAATTAAAAAATATGAACCATTACATGCTTAATTTGACAGGCATATCACATTACATTTGTTTTTCAGATTAATATTTATATGTATATTAAAAGTGTGACGCTTCACGTATATGAAGCACACAATTTTATTCATATTGTTAACTATACAATATTATAATAATGATGTGTTTCGTCAAGTTTATGACTAGTATTTTTGTACTTAACAATCTAGTGTAATTACTAGCAATTTATTTGAAAATATTAAGTAGTATTTTTAATAAAATCGAACAAAGCGGATAAATGATAATGCACAGCCTTTTTGCCGAGTTGTTTAAGATACACTTACGGCCTTGTTTAATTTTGCATACTAATTATTTACTCAGGTGATAAAAAAATGGCGAAACATTGTTTGAGATATGAGTTATTACTAAATAAACAACTTATTTGAAACATTGCTTACTTCATTTTTCGAAACAGAATATTGTTTGGTGTATTTCATACAAAAGAGTTGAAATTTGAACGAATATAGTTATACGTTTTTAAAGTTCAGATAATTGAAATGAAGTAACACGTACAGTGCTATAAATTAGTTAGTCCCCTAATTAGTTTTTTGATAAGTGTTGCAAATTTTTTTTTTTTGTGACAACACTTGAAAATGTGGGTTGCTCCAACTTTAGTTGAATAATATATATGATATTTTTACTATAGCGTTTATAGAATTATAGTTATTGTTTTTACGAAATTCAAAAATAAGTTCTTTGTTGGAAATTCATAAAACTTTCAATTCGTAGTTAAAATAAAACCAGTTAGGACTCTCTGCGATTCCTGATTTCTAAACGTATGTTAATAAAACGCAATAAACTATAATTGTATGAACAAATTAAAAAATAATTCGGTAACCTTTGTAGTTTGGTAGATACCAGACGTACGTACCACCAACATTTTTAATATTGGCTAGTATAAATCCATATTAAATGCTCAAATGTTGATATTTTTTTTTTAATACTGGTTAGATAAATGTACTTTTAATATTACTGTTCTTAAATCTTAACTCAAACAATTGTAACTAACGGACGGACACAACGGAAATATATGGTATTCTAAACTTATGTTTAGAAACTATAAGTTGAAAACAATGTACTAATTAAATCGTAATAATATGCTTTCATATTCATTACAATATGTAATGAAACGGCCAACTGACAAGTAGATAATTTTAATTTTGATAATGTTAGAAACATTAAATAAGAACAATTTGATTATGATAAAAGTGGGTAAGATGGTGTCACTCTGCTTTATAGTAGGTTAACAAGCGGATGACAATTATGAATGGTGTTAAATTTGAATTTAATGATATAAGACCATTGAATACGAAAAACTATATTTTGAGCGGAAATGGTTATCAGCCTAAGATATTATTTTAGATTCTGAGGGAAGCGATGAATATATTGATTTTACAATGCAATTCAAACAACCTTCCGCAACGCTTACCTGCGCATACGGGTTTACCGTTTTTTGTGAACATACACGTTTTATTATCAAACGTGTAATCCACATGATCCCATTGACAGCTTCACTGGCCGAAATATATTCAGCCTCAGTCGATGACAATGACACACAATGTTGTCGCTGCGATGTCCATGAAATTATGCTTGATCCATATCTGAATAGATATCCTGACGTTGAACGTCGTGTCTGAACGTCACCTGCAGCGTAATCGGCATCGCTAGATATTTTTAATGACAATCGTGTATTATTATTAAAATATAAGCCATAATTAAATGTTCGTTTGACATATCGTATAATCCGTTTTATCAAGTTCCAATGAGCTTTAGTTGGTTTTGCTAAGTAACGACTAGCAAAGTTTACTGCATATGCTATATCTGGTCTTGTTACCTGTGATAAGAACAGAAAGCTACCTACTACCTACCTATAAGGAATATCTTCATTCAATATCTCCGTATCTTCCTTTTGTTCAAGTATATGTGATTTGTCTATCGGTATTGAAAGTTCCTTGGCGTCCAGCATATTAAATTTATTAATTATGCTACATGAATAATTTGTCTGATGTACAAATAATGACCCATTTTCCATTATGTCGACCTGCATACCTAGAAAATATTCTAAATTTCCCTTTTTAACCTCAAACTCTATTTCCAAGTTCGTAAAAAGTTTCTCTATTATTTCTTCATTATCTGCAGCGATTAATCCATCGTCAACAAATATTGCAAGAATAATTTGGCTATTATCAGCTTTGAATACACATGCATCCGCTTCGGTAGGAAGCGCATTCAAATGCATTCAAAAAGTTCTTAAAGCGTATATTCCAACATCTTGGACTTTTTTTTAAGCCATACAAACTTCGCTGAAGTTTACATACTTGATTCGATCCATCTTCGTTTTCTGGCGGTTGTACCATGTATATTTCTTCCTGTAGTTCTCCGTACAGAAATGCTGTCTTGATGTCGAATTGTTGTAATAATAATTTTTCCACAGCTGCTACTGCGAATATCGCCCTTATTGATTCGTATCTGACCACTGGCGAAAATGTTTCATGGTAATCTATACCGTATTTTTGTGAATAACCTTTAATGACCAATCTGGCCTTAAATTTATCTATATTACCGTCAGTTTTATATTTGGTTTTGAATACCCATGCATTTCGTAATGCAACCTTGCTCTGAGGTAAATTAACTAGTGACCAAGTCTTGTTTTCGTGTAATGACGTTATTTCATCGCGCATAGCGTTTTACCATTCGTTTTTATGTGGTCCTGTAATCGCTTTGTTACGATTTAATGGCTGGTCGCAATTGGTGATGAACGACGACACATTATACTTGATCGGCGCTTTTAGTGTGTTCCGATCCCGCAATACCATGCAACTCCTGTTGTCGACCATCGTCGATTCGACCTTGACTGGATCATCCTTGATGGTGTATATGTGAATTCTAATTTGTCTACAATTATATTTTCAATTTTATTATTTTCGTTTTCAAATATAATGTCTCTAGACACTGAAATCGTATTTGTATTCGAATAAAACACACGATAACCTTTCGTGTTATTCGAATAGCCAACAAATATTCCTCTTTAACTTTTTGGATCCCACTTCTTGCGTTTTTGTTTTGGTATGTGTGTATATACGACAGTACAAAAAACTCGTAAATGTTTAATATCTTGCATGACCTTATAATATAACTCGTACGGTAAATTATATTTAACTGAACTGGTTCCTGTTCGATTAAGCATGTAAACAGCCGTGTTTACAGCCTCTGCCCAAAGTGACACATCCAGATTTTTCGCACAAATCATTGTCCTCACTGACTCTACGATTGTACGATTTTCTCGTTCGACTTTTCCATTCTGCTCTGGCGTATATGGAACTGTAGTCTGGTTGCAAAATATCTGTAATTTCTTTATTAACGAATTCTAACCCGTTATCCGTTCTTAATATTTTGACCTTAGAACCTGTTTCTGTTTCTACACTTCTTATAAATATTTTCAAAATATATTTTACTTCATATTTATTTTTAATAAAATATACCGTCCTGTAATTCGAGTAGTCGTCCTTGAATAATAAGAAGTATTTCGAACCACCTATGGAGTCATACTGTATTGGTCCACATAAGTCTGCGTGAATTAGGTCATTCACATTGAAATATTTTGTATTACTCTTACCAAATGATTTACGCCTTGTTTACTCATTATACAACTGCTGCACATGAACTCGTCATCTTTGGCCGAACATACAATGTCGTGCTTTGCCAAACAAATTTTCATGTACTGTATATTCTGGTGTGCTAACCGATCGTGCCATACAGACAACCTGTTTTCGACCGCTACTGTCGCGTAGCTGTTTCCGTTTGTCGGTACTTTGACTTTGATCTGCAATTCAAACAACCTACCGCAACGCTTACCTACGCATACGGGTTTACCGTTTTTTTGTGAACATACACATTTTATTATCCGACGTTAATTCTAAACCTTTATCTAATGCCGCTCCGCACGAGAATAAATTAAATTTTAAACCCGGCACGTGTAATACATTTGCCATGTAATTTTTATTCCAATTACCGTTCACGTATGATAATATATTAATATTACCTTTTCCTGTTGCATACATATTTGTCCCATCACCTATAGTGATTTGTTGCGTGTTTTCTAATGGTTCATAACTTGAAAACCACTCTCGATTCGCACTCATATGATCTGACGCGCCTGAGTCTAATACCCACACATCTGTTGTAGTATTTTTAATCCTAATGCATTTAAATTTGTACTTGTAGTACCGGTTTTTTCACCGTTCATACTACGTAGGTAATTCCTACAATCTCGTTTATAATGCCCGATTTTACCACAGTAATAACATTTAACATTACTTTTATTAGTAAATACTTTTTTACCTTTACCATAACTGCCTTTTCTTCCATCAGATCTATTTTGAAATTTGGCTGGAAATGCACTTGATTTCTCTTGTTCACCAACTTCACCTTTAATTTGGATCATCCGTGATTTTTCAATCAACAACCGACTAGTTAAATTATTTATTGTTTTGTTTCCCGCTGGGATAGAATCCCAAGCACTGTAAAAATGATTATATTCTTTTGGTAATGTCATTAAGATTTTTGTCATAACCATGTTATTCGTAACTGGTTCACCCGCTACACTCAATTTCCTTCCTAAATTGACCAATTTAGAAATATGCGTCGACACGTCATCTGTCGGTTGTCTTGAATAACTGAAAAATTTTTGTTGAAGCAAATGTATACTTCCCTCAGATTTCTGCTCGTAAATACTCAGCAGTTTCTCCCACATTTCAAATGCAGTCTCACAGTTAATCAAATATTCTAATGGACCTTCGTCCACTGAGGTAACTATTATTTTCGGAAGCAACTCGAATATAGGTTCCCAAACCGTCTGCTCGATTTGTCTCCCGTAACAACCTAGATTATTAAATATATCGGTTGTACGTGTACTACCGATAATCATATAATATTATTATTTTAAAATATATTATTCAGCGTGATCAGCGAAGTGGGTAAAACAATTATAATATGTGATGGTTTTAAGTTTGGATTTCAAAAATGCTAATTGTTGAAAGTGACGCTTGACGAACTAATGACTTTAGTATTAGTATAAATGAATACAACACGACAATATGATTATGTATAACTATAATATATAAGTAACGTGCAACTAGACTATTTAACTGTGACAGTACACACACACACACCGTATACGCACTGTACGACGGTGGCTGTGCAAGTAAGTATTACATACTACAAAGGTCCTATATATATGCACCACCGAGGTCGTGTTACATCCGTAAAGAGAGTGAGTCGTATATTCGTATAACAAGTTACTAAAATGTACACACGTGTCAAGGTTGACTACTAGTATTAATTGTATACTTCAACAGATGTGTGGTTTTTTCTTTTATTTTTTTATTTTTTTGTGTTTGTCATATCACCTTTTAGGACAGTAAAAATGCTAGGATTTTCTTCAACAGTAATTTTTCTGATAGGAAAATGAATCTAGTTGGTACTTTAGAGGAGGTCAAAAGTAAAAACTTTCCAGTAGTTTTCAAAAGAAAAATTAAAGAAAAACAGGAATTTGTACGTATAATCTGTTTTTGAAAAAATCGATTTTGGTTTTTGGTGCAACTCTAAAACAAATGACCGTAGGTACATGACATTTTGACTGAATGTTTATATTAGCATTTTCTATACACCATAACATTTTCCAAATATTTTGACTTATTTTGAGCTGTTTACGGACATTTTCAGCATCCATTTTTTTTAGGTTTTTTTCTATAAATATCAATAAAATTTTATTTGTTGGTTAAAAAAGCTGGAAAAATTAATAGAAGGCTCCTAGGTTATTGTTTCAAAGGCAGATAAAAAAACAGTATAATATACATATTGAAATCAGATGGATAACAACACAGAATTAAGTACTAGACTAACTAGACTAGGCAAATGAACATAAGAAAAAATTAAACAAAATTCATGAAATACACTGTGAATGTAGATGACAGTCGATTGATCAACCTAATCATCTTGTGCATGGGCTGATTATGGCTGAAGGAAGTAAACAGAGTTTAAATTTAAAAAGCAGGAGTTTGTAATTTGCACCAAATTAAAGATATGCAATTTGCACCATTGCAGGTAGTCGAAAGTAATATTTGTAATTTGTCCCAAAATAAGGGTATGTAATTTGCACCACCTCAGGTAGTCCAAAATAGGAATTTTAATTTGCACCAAAACTAAAATCGATTATTTTTGCGATAGTATCTCGATAGTACCAACTTACAAGTTTCTATATCCAATTATAAATTTAGCTTAGTTTTTAATTATATAATAGCTGAGCTTATACTCATATTGTTGTAAGTTTATATAAAATCTTATTATTATGAATATAAAAAAAGTTAGATTATTAAAATAATTATATGGAAGATTAAAAAATAACAAATGTATACATTATAGTTTTCGATAAAGATGTCTATAATCCTATAAAACTTTAGCTTAGTTTTTATTTATAAAATAGCAGAGTTTATACACATATTGTTGTAAGTTTATATAACTAATTACATGTAAAATTATTTTAATAGGCCAACTTTTTTTTAAATTCATAATAATACGATTTTATATAAACTTACAACAATATGTACATCAACTTGTAAGTTGGTACTATATCGAGATACTATCAACAAAATAATAGATTTTAATTTTGGTGCAAATTACAATTTCTATTTCTTACTACCTGAGGATGGTGCAAATTACATATCCTTATTTTGGTGCATATTACAAACGCATTTAAAAAAAATGGTGCAAATAAAACATGTTGTATATACTTTGGGTAAATTTTGGTGCCAATTGACTACAGCCTAAAATGGAGCGTGAATTTGAACATTGTGAGAGGGGATTTTAAATTTGCTATACAAATATATAAAAGGTAAAAGATTGATCCTTAACGCTCGATCAAAGTCGCTAAAAATACTGTTTTCAAAAAATAAATAAACTAAATAAAAAACCAAACTACTTGTATACAAAACTCTCCTAAAGCCTATATGGACAAAAATGGATTACAACTCTGGGGATCGGCCAAAAAATCAAATTTTAACAAAATTCAAGTTTTTCAGAATATTACTCTTAGAAAAATCACTAATGCTCACTTTTTTGTCTCTAATTTAATTCTCCTCTAAGATCTAGGTATTCTACCTGTTATAGCCGAAGTAAAACTTTTTTACAAACATTTTTTTGATATACTAGAAAATCTCCCTAACCCATTAATAAAAGAGCTACCTTCTCACTGCCTGAAAATCCACGACGCAGACTTAAAGGGAAATGGTGTCGTGACAATTTTAATTGAATATCCCTCCTTAATTACCATAAACAAAACACCAATCTAAGTGTCACTAATGGTTGGCATCTTATTCAAGAAATCTATGTTTTTTTTAACCCTTATCCTATAATATAGCATATTATGCTTATTGTACAAAATTGTATAGATTGTGTACATGCGTTTATAAAAAAAAAAAAAATGTTAAATACATACTTATTACTAAACTATTAAAAAAAAATAAAAAATATGGTTGTTACCGATACATAGAGAATAATATTATTCACCTGTTATATTACATTAGTTGTTATTAAACAAGCAACTTATTGTGTACATTTTTTTTCTTTGTTTTGTGGAAGTGTGGACATGGAATAGTCATTTATTATAAAATAGATCGGGAAGTAGTATTTTATTTCATTTATTGTTCAGCTTTCGCATTCATTTTTATAATTTTACTATATTAAATCAAAATGACTTTTTTCAAGCAGTACTTAGTAACGCTTACATTTATAGTCATTTCAATTTGGGTTATGCCTACAGCTACTGTAAATATAAAAACCATCGAAGGTTAAGGATTACATTGATTTACAATGATTAAATTCGTATTATAATTTCTATTTTGTCAACATTTATCAGCAATGAGTCGTATAACATTCCACAATTAATTTAAATACGAAAACTAATTATTGTTACTTTATAGTTAAGATTAAATATTCTAACATCACATTTGTGTAAAATTATTCTAGTATATCTGCTGAAGTATAGTAATACATTAACTTATAAAAAATGTTTAACTTATTGAAATTTCACTTTTTTTAGTCAATTAATATTATCAACAATAACTTAAATTCTTTTTTTTCTACTTAGGTTTAGAAATTAATTATTTTAGATAGTTGTTTAAAAGTTGAATGACGTACACAAAAAATTCGGACACATGTTTAAATATTTTCAAAAGCTCACGTAATATGTAGTAAATAGACAAGGTTGACTAATAAAAATAATTTTTTTTCAGATAATTGCACTGGTAATTTGATAATCAATTATTATTTATTAGTAAACAAATAATAACTTAGAATAGTTATAATATGCAGACATTTATACTCGTACAAAAAAATATCGTTTGGGTCTAAAACTTACACAATGAGGAAATCATATGAAAATTAATTCTTAATTTTAGAAAGAAAAATATTACTGAAAATTATTGAATCAATAAACTATGTTATAACTTATACCAGGAGAGTGGAATACGAAGAAAAAATATAGTTTTTATATAGTACATCAACCATTGTTTTATGTAATTAATAATTATGTTAAAATTTTTTTCTTAATTTAATAGCAATGACAAATACAATACTCGTTGGTAAGGTTATTGTATATAACAAATAATTAATTTTATTACATCCTTTTTTTGAAGTATATGAGACATAAATACATAATTATAATACTTATTAGCGTTGTTTTTTATGATCTTAAAGATAAATTTAAGCTATTCAAATTTTATATATTTGAATATTCGAGCATAACACGAACAAACACTTACTAATTTATTTATTATTCGAAGTATATTTTGTATATTATTTTATGAAAAACTTTCTGGCAACATTGAATGGCTGCTAAAATGTATGCTGTATACTTGTATTGCGGTTCCAGGACACCCTTCTGGCTCTGTCCAATCATTTCTCATAAGTCATTCGTGAATCATGTTTTATATTTAATGGGTATTACGTTTTTTGTTCCTACACTTGGGAGTTTTTCAATTTTTTCAGATTAAAAAATAAATTCATATGTGTGTCTCAGATTATTTAAATTTTTTAATTGTTTATACTATACTTTAGACGGCTTTACCGTCGGCTCGTTAACCTCACTTTTATCATATTACTGTAATATGTGTAATTTTTTTTATTTGAATATTTTTAGATTCATTTTTTGCCTTATTTACTAAGTTACGAAACGATGTAATATTAAAGCTATGAGTAGGTTTATATTATGTGTTATAATATTATATAGTTAGGTTTAATATAAAGTCGATCCTAAGGTCTAATCCTTTTTTTCTACATAGGTCTAGAACTTAATTATTATAGATAGTTGTTCAAAAAGTGAATGACGTATACAAAATAATCGGACAGATATTGAAATATTTTTAAAAGCTTACGTAACATGTGGTAAATAAACGAAATTGACTAATAAAATTATTTTTTTCCAGCCAAATTCAATTGTAAATTTTTTTATTAATAATTAGTTAACAAATAATAACTTAAAATTGTACCTATAATATAAAAAATTTTATACTCGTAGAAAAAAATATTGTATGGATCTAAAACTTGCACACCAAGAAAATCATATATAAATAAATTACGAAAGACAAATATTACCGTCAATAAAATATTTTATAAGTTATAACTTATAATAGGAGAGTGGAATACGAAGACAAAATATTGTTTTTATGGTACCTCAAGCATAGTTTTATATAATTTTGCTGAAATATTTTTTTTAATAGTGGCTACATCTGAAGTATCTTATACTGGTAAGGTTATTGTAACTAACAAATAATTAATTTTATTACATGCTTTTTTTAAAGTTTATTAGATATATTAGAGTTTTATTATTTAACCGGTATTATGATTTTGTTCCTACCCTGGGGAGCTATTCAGTTTTCTTACACAAAACAATTAATTCATATTTTCTTAGTTTATTTGAATTTTTAATATGATACTTTAGACTTTAGAGGGTATTTCCTTCAACTTTTTAAGCTCATTAACCGCACTTTTAGCACATAACTGTAATCTGTATCATTTTTACTATTTAAATTTGTTTAGATTAGTTGTTTGCCTTATTTAACCCGCCATGAGTCGCACCATTGTATGTAACACATGTGGTCGCACAAGGTCTTTTTGACCGTTCACTTATATCTCATATTTTTTTTAACATTTTACATACAAATGCATTTATTAATAATTTACAAAAATTATATTTTATTTATTTATTATATTTTACAATATAAATTGATATTAATGAACTATTATACTTAAGTTTAAAATGAAAATAAATGAAAAATAATTTTATTGAATGAATATGTTTGAATACGATACGGTTTTGATATTATTCTGAATGTTCCTCATTTGAATTTTGACAGTTAACACATACTGTTTGTCCACTATGCTCTTTGCAAATATATGTTTCACATACTCCACATACAGTTTTAGTTTTTCTTTTTTCGCCAATCACAATAACCACATCTTCCTGGTACACCTTGTTTTTCAAATTTTTCTTGTTTTGTGCCAGTAATCTCATGCATTCTATTTTTTATTGAAATCGGAATACTTTGAGTTTGTACTCTTTTTTTCATTTCTTGCAGAACTAATACTCAAATATAATAGGTACCGAAACAACCGTGTGACGACTATCTTGAAACGTATAAAGCTATACGGAATGCCCCGAGAGAGCGGAAGTCGGCCGCGCGGTTTTGAGGTCTAATTTCTCCCACCAAGTCGACTGTCGGCGAAAATAAACGAAAATATTGCAACGTTCGAAGAGATAAGAGGTAAGTGACTAGATATATTGTTTTTGTTGGTTTTTCCATTTAAAATTGTATGCCGAAGGAAAACGTAACAAAATTGATACCGAGTTTAGTCGCACACGGTCTTTTTGACAGATTACGGACTTTACAAATAGCTATAAATTCGATGAACAATAAGACTGTTCTAAATAGTTTTAAAAAATAGGTCAACGTGTAAATTGAAGGTAACCAAATGCAAGAAATAAAGTAAATTACTCACAATGATTTATAAGTAAAATAATAAACTCACGGTCTTTTAGACCATGGTGCGACTCATGGCTGGTTAATAAATTACAAAACCGTGTAATATATCTACCAGCCTAAAGCCTTACAAATATTTTGAGCTTACTATATTATAGTCTGTTCTTTTATTACATGGTCTGTCCTATATTAATTACTTGGTTGTATTGTAATGTATTCCTATATATATATAGGTATTATCTATTATGTACTACCACTACATAATATATATTAGTATAAAGTTATAACGATGGCTGCTACAATATACGACATAAACATATAAAATATACAAATGCAAAATTATTTCTGATTTCAGGCATTTTTAGAAGATTAACTTCTCTTCGAAAATATTGATAATAGGTGTTTTTACTTTCAGACCAACCAATAAACCATATTATTGAAATAAAATTAATTTTCATAATATAATTGTCCATATAATTGATACCCCTTAAAAGAATACTTATGATTTTACTTATTTTGTTGAAATTTCAAAAATGTTATTAGTTGGGACATGACATTGTTTGCCTCTAGGTATACGGGTTTTTATAAATTACTTTACACCATGACAATTTCATTTTCAAAATATTTAGATTAATTATTAGAGGGCTCTAATAGCATATCTCGTTTTAAGGAGTAATATATAGGCAATTCACATGACATAAATATTTGAGCTGTCTATAATATGTGAGTAGTAAATTAACATTCGGGCCCCATTACCGGATCTGTATGCAACTCTCGAACATGTGAAAAAATGGAATACATTTTTTTTTGCATATTTAAAAACTACTAAAAGTGGCAGAAAATAAAACATACTTCTCAAAGTTCGATTGTAATTTTGAAAAAATGGTTGAATTTATAGGTTTAGAAACAAATTTCATTTATAATCACATGTGCCCAAAATAAATACAAATGTTATGCCATAATTTCATATGGAGTTTTAAAAAAAAATTTCATTTTTATGTCTTAAAATTGAATATTAAGTTCCTATAAAGCCTAGATAATTTACCAACTAGTTGATAGGTACACGTATAAAAAATAAAATTAGACATTCCGAAGTATGGGTGATTTACTACCACTTATTGTTCTAAAACGTATGAAAAAAACAAAATTATATGTAAAAAAAACCAGGGCTTGAAACCGTTTCCAAAACCGATTTCAGAAACCGGTATAAACCGATTTAAAACCGAAACTAAAACCGAAAAAATTGAATACCGATATTAAAGTCAAAACCGAAACCGGAAAAAATTGGATATCAGTATTAAATTCAAAATCAAAAATGTAAAAAATTGGAAATCGGTATTAAGTTCAAAACCGAAATCTGAAAAAATTTGAAACCGTTATTATTTTTTTTTTAACTGTCGTGTTTTTACATACGTAAATTCCATTAATACGCATAATTAATACTCATAATAAAATTTAAATCATGATTATAATGTTGATAACCATTTCATTATTCGCAAAATTATTAATTGCTTTATTAATACCTAGTTATGATATAAATTATACAAAACCGAAACTGAATATATTGTACCGATATTGCTAACTTGAATCCGAAAAATTTAGAAACTTGTATTCAAAACTGAAGCTGAAACCGAAATTTCTTAATACCGGTATTGCTATGTTGAAACTGAAATCGTAAAATTTCAAAACCGAAATTACCTAATACTGGTATTGAAAAATTAAAACCGAAATCGAAAAAATTAAAAACTGGTACATAAAATCGAAACCAAAATTATTTCAATCACGTTCAAGCCCTGAAAAAAACTCTCATAAAGAATGATTGGTCTACTAAAAAAGAACTGATTTAATGTAAGTTATATACTATTGTCTTTTATCTTTATAGAGGTACAAGACTGTAAGTATTTATACATTTTATAATCTGCTTCATTAAAAAATTAAGGAAAAAATTGTATACAAATAGTTTAAAAAATTGTAACTCCGAACCTCCCTCAAGTAATATTATTTGAATATTCTAATGTCATATGTATGCAATGCTACAAATATTATGTTCAATTATTGTTGCATTGATATAATCTTGTTAGTTGTATAGATTTGTTCCTTCTGAGCACCTTTTTTACAGGGAGATTTCTTCAGTTTAAGTGGACATTTCTACATACTCCACCGGGCTTTTCTGAGCACCTTTTTTTTATCAACCAGGGAGATTTCATCAGTTCAAGCAGACATTTCTACATACTTCACCGTGTATTTCTGAAAACCTTTTTTAGTAGTATATTAAATTACTTTTTTAAGTATAAAAGAACAATTTGACAAATAAATATATTATTTATTAAATATTATTTTATTTACAATTATATAATATCAATTCTAGAAAAATATTTTTGCAAGTTTTCTTAATTCTCTAGTAAAAGGTACATATTCTACAATACGATCATGCATTGATAAACAATAAGCAGTTACACCTGTAAGTGATTCTGAAGATTCAATTTCCAATTGCTGAAGCTGTGGCCGAATCGTTCTGTTTCGAAGAATCGATGATTATAATTGGTGCGTTTGAAAGAAAAGTAGATGGACTCAATATCGGGTTCCGAATACTTTTTTCATAGTACGATTCTTGTAACGATGTATACATATCATATAACAAGGTGAAATTATTTTTTGCAAAATCTAAATTCAAATTATCGTATGGATAAGCTATTGAGTTCAGAAATACTCTTACGTTTGTTAGATTACAATGATCAAATATACTACAATCTTTATCTAATGAATTTTTACGTTCTTTTTGTAATCCAATTATGATAAACCGCAGTTTTTCTAATTTTGAAGCAGTTTTCAGATTCCATACAACTTTTTTGGCGGTTCCGAGTTCAGGATATTCAAAAGTTTCAAAAGATCTAAAAGGAATAAATAAACTTTTTTCTTTTTCTATAAGTTTCAATAATTTCAATCTTTCGCCATCGTCAACAGTGATATGTGGAACTTTCCAGACTATTTTGTTTAAAACGATTTTGCCTGTAGAAGCAGTTATACCACTTTTAAAACTTAACGCATTTAAATCAGTATGACTTCTAGTTCGTATTAATTCTAATCTAGAATTAACTAATATTTTTCTATTGTCTTCAAAAAAACCTTGCTGATTGTGTTACGTTTTTAAAATTCCAGCCTAAATTTTCATAACAATTATAGTTGTCCGTTGTACCGGATAAGTATCCTTTCAATGAGCTAGTGACTCCAAGAACACGCGTGCTATCTACTTCTATACCATTGATTTCCAATCGTATTTGTTCGAAAAGATACAAGTAGCCGTTATTAGATCGTTTCACTTAGTCAGCTTCCGAAACTTTTCCTTCCAAAAAAATAAAGCTTTCGTATAGATACGGATAAACATCTGATTGCTGGATTGATATACGTATTTCATCGTTATTATTAAATGATGTAGTATACGGTGTATATGAATGATATTCAATTTTTATTAGTTTAGAATCCGTTTCATACTGTGAAGTTATATCTAAAATATCACTCTCAGGCATTTTGCTTTAATCAATAATCCAGAGCTTGTAAACATTTTTTTCGCCGTCAATTTTTTCATTTTATTTGATATTACCGGTATCACTTTTGTCTTATGACTAGTTGAACTGATCCGAAGTAGTGGGTTTATATTGAATTTTAATCCCATCTCAAGACTCGTAACGTTTAATATGTAACAGAATTGTCAATGTCTCACTAAAATTATCAATCAAATTATGATCTTGATCAACTAGCTGTACATTTTTGTTTTATTCAATTTGTAATATATTAAATTTGGTGGTAACTGCACTACTTTCGATCCTGACCTTTCAGGTAACCCTTTTTGGTAAAATATCACGTGAAAAGACTCCATGGAAATGATTGATTTTCAACTTTCCGACATATTTTATAATATCTTGAGACGAAAGCGGTCTGTCAGGTAGCGTGATAATCAGTTTTTTTCTCAACCAATTATTGTTTGAATTCAAACCATCACCTTTTTTTCTCTTTGAATTTTGAACCGCGTTATACACACTAGCACCTCCAGATATCAAACTACCAAGTGCTGACAATCCTGCAAATATGGGTATTAAAGGTTATTATACGCCTCCTAACTGTCTTGGTGCTAAAATCAAACTTTTACCACCATTCCTTTTCTTTGAGATTATTTTTTTCTTCGCTGCTAGTATACCATTTTTTTTTTATTTCACGTTTCCGTTCACAGCCCATACCTATTTTTCTTTTAGCTTTCATTGCATCTGTCTCTGCGTACGCGACGAATTTCTCTTTTCTAGGTCAGATCTATGGTTAATAAAAGCATTTAATATCTTTATGTAATCAATAAATCGTATATGTTTTTTTATTGTATATTTTTATACACCTTTTGCTTTTCTTTCTACCGTGAAATCTATAGTTTTATAAGCGTATAATTGTGGTCTCAATGAAACGAATTCTTTAAGAATTATTGATTTAAGTTCATCCTTGAAAAAGCCTGGTTGGCTTTTATGGATTTCACTGAAGCAATAATGGTCTTAAGGATAATTAGATGTATCAAAATATGGTGATAAATCATTTTTTAAATCATCGATAAAATGTATTGTTTGAATAGCATATATCAAGGAATCTGTATCCGAATATAAAGAACTAATTTTTCTACCATATTTCTTTTTCATTAGTCATTACATTATAATGAAAATCATACATAAAAGTTTTCGAAACGTCTAAAATTACAGATCTTACATAAATCACTTTATCGAATTTAATAGTTTCCTTATGTTGATGAATAGCCATAAGATTCTTAGAGTATATAGTTCTGTCCTTAAAATTACTTTTTTCCATTAATCTATTAGCTTTTTTTCTGATGAAACCAGTTTTATTCTTGCAGTTCCGTACACATTGCAGTTACGCGTATATAACATGAAATGTAACATTACAAGTTCCAAATTAATGTTGTAAAAACATCGCTGAAATATTCCATTGCACAGTGGGTATATTCTAATTTTACTTCCCTAGTAATGTCGAATTGCATTATTATGTGACAAAGTAAAACAACTTGTTGTTTTCACCTTTGATCTACGCTTCCTGTTATTTAGGTTCATATTAATACCTACAACATTACGACTCATAAATTATACTACATATATCATTTATTATTTTACGCTATTTTATTTAAAATAACATAATAGTTTTCGGGTTTACTACAACATTATTTCTAATGTTTTATTGATGATAATAGCAACTTTAATTCATATAATTAATTTTAAACTTGTTTAATATTTTTAATTAAATTAATATACAAGTTACCTTTAAATGTAAATCTATTTGTATCTTTAATTTAGATGCAATATTAAGTACGTAATTATTGTGTTTTTAATGTATTTTGAAAAGTAGAATAGCTATATTATGTGCTACGTTGCATATATTTTTCATTGATAAACTGTCATCAAAAAATTATAAAAAAAAGGATAGGTACTTTTTAAATGAAAACTATCATACGTCGCCATTGTCTTTATTTTTTACTATTAAATTTCTAATCATGACAATAAAATCGCAGCCCCTTATTTTGTATTTATTTTAAATAAGTATGGTTTTTCTCAAACCACATAATACAACAAACCTATAGTGACTAATAATGCAGATTGTACGTCTAACTTTTATTGATGATTTGGAATCTTTTCGTACCAGCATATTTGAAAAATAGATATTATTCATTTTTAAAATAATTCCCTCTAATCAAAAATATTAAATTGAGTTTTATATAGTTTTTATTAGTACCTAGTAAATTGATTATTATTATTATATTTTTTAGGTAACATTGGTAAATATATTTTTTAAACAATTTTTTTTATTAAAATATTTTATTTTATTTTGTGTGCGATTTTGCGAATATATATTATAATATTAATTATTTCGTTCATTATATCTTCAATGTCCATTTACAAATAAAAATATACATTGAAGATCAGAAATATAATTGCACATGTTCTTCGTATAGTCTTAATTTTAGTATGAAAAGTTGTTTTCCAAAAATGTCACGTTCAATATGAAATTTTCAATCGCTATTATTTATAATGTTTTTATATCAGAATAGAAGATAAAGTGGATTCTTTAAACCCAAAATTAAATACCCTTCAAACATGAAGCACACGAAATAATAATGGTATTTTTAAATATCCACTTCTAAATATGCGCATAGTTAATATTTTTAATATCCACACATCAGAAATCATACATTTGCATTAGCTGCAGCTTCATGTAGAGAAAACCAATAGGAGTCATCACATTGAACACAACTATAAATTTCATATTGTATCGAATTGTATTATGCATAACTTTGGTATATTATATATTTTTTTACAGCGAATATTTGTAAGTATAATGTTCGTTTATTGCCATATTTTTACTTTTAATTCTCCTGGAATTACCCGATGACAAATCTTAAATTGTTGTGTAGGTACAGTTTTGAAGTGATGTTTGTTCAGAATATTTTCTTGAATAGATGAATGTGTTGATTAACTACTCAACCCAATTCTTACCAAACCTAATTTTTTGGTGGTACTCTATTTGGCTCCCATTTCTCTAAACGGCTCCCGTTTTACAAAAAGGTTGATTTCCAAACGGCTCCTATCATAAAAGGTTAACAAACAGGTAAATTCCTAAAAGTCTCCGGTTTTTCACAACACAAATTCGTTCCCACTTTATACAGTCTTAGGACTGTCTCAAAAGAGGTGTGGTTAAAAATGTTATGGTGTACACCAAGTAAATTAATTCAATTATAAAAAAAAACCTAAAATGTAATATAAAATTTAAAATTTTTAACATTAAAAAAATATTTAAAAATTTAAAAAAAGTTTGTATAAATAATAATATAAGAAAAAATCATATATCGGGTAAATTTGTTTTGTACAATTTTTTTATATAGCCCATTCGTGCTCTTTTATTTGATGAAAACTCGTAAATAATTTTTTCTACGAACTTTTGGTTTTTTTTTCGATCTCGGTGTAGTAAAATGACTTCAAGCTTTAATTTGCGTTTCAGGTTGTATATTGGTTAGTATGCCAAAAACCTTAAAAATATTTGGATGAGTAGTATTGAATTCTTTGTTGAATTTATTGTGGAACGCTTTACATCCATTTGTGGTCAAAGAAAGAGGAGATGAACATTCAGCCCATATTTCAGGAGAAAAACGACTAACTGACATTATATTATTTTCAAAAATATAGCCGAAAACTTTATCTACGTTATCGTCTTTTGGTTTGATAGTCATTAAATCATCCGTGAAACAATCCAAGACTTAGGACGGTGGTAGGTAAGGAAGGTCAAATAAATATTTCAGCGCTCTTCTGATTTTAGAATCTTTGTCCCTGAATTCTGAAGCAAACCTGAATTATCTACCACTAATTTTGACCCAAATGGAATCTACACCCATTTATTTTTACCGATGGCCACGTTTTTCAAAATGCCGAGTGAATAGCTTCTTCAAAATCTACGAAAACAACTTCTGGATTTAAGTGATCAGACAACGCTGAATAAGCTTTTCCGTAGGTTACTGAGGTTAGGTTAGCTGATACGATTATGTGCCATATCGCATATCCGATTAAATTGTTATCGACACATCATAAATATTTCAGATTAGCCATAGTTCGATGTTTCTGTTTTTCCGATGTTATCAATACATTCTATATTTTCAGTATTCCGTTATTAAAATTAAAAATATGATATGTAAACAGGAATTGTATGTACTATATAACATCATAACGAGGAGCGTAGTAACATTGTACAATTATTATGTATGCTGTTTTGGAAGACAGACGTGCATATGTCGAATAATTATTGTAGAGTTTACAACTATACAATTGTACCTGTTTGTACATATTTTTTGACAGGAGCTGATTGAGAATTTAACTGTTCGTAAAACCTTTTTAAAAACTGGAGCCGTTTGGAAATAAGCAAACAATAGACGGGAGCCGTTTGGGATCCCTAAAACCTTTTATGCCATTATAATATTATCTTAAATGATTATCTTCAGACAAGTTACAGAACAATGACTTAAATTGTTGACCCTTGCCACGCCATAATATTGTGAACTAAAAATGTAATACTTGTAAAAAGAAAATGGTCGTTCAATTTTTTTTCATTTGGCCAAGTTATACGGTCCCTGGCAGGAATCTGATGGGTTTGATAACGCTAATCATCTCAGATGACAAGACTAAAAATACATTATTAATTTTTAAAATTCATTAAATAATTATTCACTAGTGTTATCACCAACTCGACTAACGAAAAAACAAATGACGTGTGACGTTCACAGTTTCACATTTTTGCTATATAATTATAAATGTATAACTTATGTGAATGTCTTTCTAAAGAAGATACATTTTTATTATTTCATATATGTTCATCCTGTTGTCGTCAGCATTTCCGTCACTAAAACTGTAGCGGTGACAACGTACAGCACGCACAATGGACAACTCTTTTCTCCCCGCTCTTCACCGTCTCTTCTTATGCATTAAACACATGATCCATTCTATTCAAACGTATTTCTAATGTCTTTGATAAATCAATGTAAACACCGCCATAGTTTATATATTTTTTATTTTATTTCTTTTTATGTTGTGTTAACATAACCAAAAAGAGTTCGTATATACTACTATCGTGTTGCGCGGGTGTGTGTACTGGGGACGCTCGTTATTAAGACAGCTTCCAAGTTTCGTTTGTATTCATTTTTATATACACGTTACATTCTTTTATCATTGTTGTCATCAGTAAGATGACACAATAATCATTGTAATTCTATCTGGTCTTGCGGATACTGAATCTGCAGATAATTTATACAACGAAATCCAATAAATCATATAATACCGTTTACAATTTGGTGAGTACTTATTTATTTGATTCCGTTTATAATACCTATATTTTTGTTAAATTATTTATTTAAATTATTGACATCATTCTTCATTAACGTAAGTCCACCAGCAACCATTGTGCGTTGTGTGAGTGGCCGCCCAGGTTGTCCAGGTGCAATACACTGTAGATCGGCCAACCATATATACTTCCACCTCAGTCATTAATGCGTGGAAATTCTGAATCGTTTAATGGATATCGTGACAACTGGACATACTTCTGTAGCACAAGTTAGTTGTAAGATTGTATCCAACTGTTGTGAGCTCTGTGGTCATTGCACCATACCGATTCGACCACAGAGAGTTCCACCTCCATACACTTAGACTGCATAGTTTTCTTTCCCATTGTTTAAATTGTATCCTTCACACCCTCGTTTTTCGGTGCGTTTTGGTTCCTTGTTGTGCATCGTCGCGTCATTTCTAGTTGCTACTCACCGTCACATCGTTGGGCTGTGTGTTGAATTGCCTATATATTGGACGTCGGCGTTGTCATACTGTCGCTTCTGAAACGTTAATTGCGCATGCAATTTTGGTTATTTATCCGTGACTCCTTCAATCTTTTTAGTAGATACAATCACAAGTTCAATCTATCGGATGGTGCTTCACAATCATCAAGTACCCTACAATATAACTGGTTGTTATAGGTCACTTCACTCTTCAGAACAACATTATCTTTCTATCTTGTCTTAATAAGAGGGATGACTATACCTCAGGCTACACTAAACATCGTTCTTGTCCCCAATGACCAACCTACATCTGCAGATGTACTTGTTCATATAATATCGTTTTGATTTTTTAAAAATCATAGTTTTTATTTATTTGTTAGATATACTGTGCCGCATATTTAATATAATAAACTTATTAGGTATTAAATTTGAAAATAACATTTTATAACAACAGAAAGACTTTTATATATTACATAATATAATGCTGTATATAAATATGCCTATAATCTATTTTACTCTATTTTTATTCATTGTTATTTACAGCATTTGCAAGTACGTTATATTTATTTATTCATAATATTTAAGAAGTAGAATGTAAATACATAATAAAGTTGTTTAGCGTGGAACTTGAATTTTGAATTTTTAGATTCTGACCAGACCCATATTATAATTGAAAAATGTTTGTGTTTTTGATGAAGTTCATATCAATTTGAAATTTCAAAATTCACAAAATAAATTTTCACCTTGACAAACAAAAATACGAATAACGTGTAACGTTCACTATAGCTTCACATTTTTGCTTAATTATTATGAATGTATAACTTATGTTAATGCCTATATAGAAAACACATTTTCATTATACCGTTTAAGATTGAAAAATGTTATTGAAATGAGTTTGTATGGATCACTTCAGAAAAATTTAATCTTTCTATCTTGTTTTAATAAGAGTGAAAATACCTATTATTTGTTCTTGTCCACGAGTACCTATAATTATAGTTTTACACTTGTACGTGTCCACATATCGTTTTGATCAGGACGTAGTTTTAATTTATTTGTTTGTATAGGTACTGCACAATATTTAATATGAGAAATTAATTATTAAAGTTTTGAATAATAATTTATGAGAATCTAAAAAATTTTATTTTTCTCAAAATCTAGCGTTTTTAGTAATTCATGATAATATATAAATATGCCCGAAAATTATAATCTATTATTAAACATTATTATTTACAGTACGAGAACGTATGTTATTTATTTATTTTTAATATTTATAATCGATAGGTAGGTACTTAATGATAAAGTACCTATCGATTTTTTTATTTATTCATTCCTAACAACTTAAAAATGTTCCTCTCATAATATTTGTAAATTAATCGTTATCCTTTATGAATCCATTAACTGTTAGACACTTTAAACAAAATTAGTTGCCACATGCCAAATTATAAAAATAGTTTTCTACCGAATATTTTTAACTTTTAATAATTCATAAATCATAATGAACCTAAGTTATCATATTTTATAAATTATATTAGTAACAATAACATTTTAACCATTTCTTTTTTTTAGAGTGGTGTAGTACGTAAACATTATTTTATTTAAAATGAATTAGTAGTTTTATAATTTTATTTGTTTGAAATATTAAATTTTTATTAACTAATTGCATGTGCTTAGAACCAAAAGGGTCTCAATCGATTTTTTTTTTTAAATTATTTTTATATATACTTCATATTGTAATGTTAGTTTACATTACATACACATTTCACGTCATACTAAAACGGTATTTCTAAAGGCTACGAAGATACCATCATACGAATTAAAACCCGGGAGAACTATTTGATAACATGAACAATAATTATTGAGACGACGTGTCTGTGCTGTTTACATTTGCTTCAATGTGAATGTGAAAACTAACCAACGTTGACCACCAATGGCGTGTAAAATCAGTTGTGATTTACGGGAGAGATCTTTTCAAACCACGTAAAATACTTAGGAGACACACGGAACGATTACTCAACGTATGCCTACAAATAACTTTCACAACATGTTACACCTAACCTCCCCTACAAACCAAAACAAACACCTAATGGCCATAGTTGCCGGGCTTCACGAACAATTTAAAAAAAAAAAATTAAAACTTTATATTTTTATAATTATTATTTTCCAGGTGATTTGGTCGGTAAGAAACATTTTTTGTGTTTTTTATTTCATTGATATTTATAGTTTATTGTTGTTTGAAAGTTTCTTGATGAATTTACATAGGCAATATTTTCCTTCTGACATGATTGTTTGTTTATCAATTGGAAATCATAAGAAACTATTTTAAATCTGTAATACTGTTTAGAGCTTTGACGTCATAAAGTCTATAAATTATAGGTGATGGTGAATTTTCTCGTATACATAGTAATTAGGACAGCTACTCTATGTGTAGCTATAATTTCTTGGGTTTAATAGAAAAAAATATGCAAATGCATCAAGTTCGGGTTAATAAATCATTAATAAATCATTAGGTAATTATAAATAAATTATCCAATTACTATACAAATTATGATCGAATTTAGATTGTTTTTTTTATTTTTACCAAAAACTACTCATTCTCTAAGTACCTGCCTAACATTCTATAAATTTATTGAGAACTTTTCAAAGAAATTACAGAATGTTCCTCTTTTATCATAACAATATATTACAAACGTTTTATAATTAAAATTATAATTTATAATTGGAATTTAATTCTAGCTAAAATAGGTAAATTCTTTTTTATTTTTTATAATTAGTTTTTTATACTATACTTATATTAGATGAATCTTACATGTTTATAATATATATAGCTTAAGACTACAATATTTATATTATCCATGAATGAATGTACTTATAGTAGAACAATATTATAAACATTTTGTAATATTAACGATTAGATTTTTTTTTTTATTTCAGTATCAAAAAGTACGTAATCACATTTATTTTGTAAAAGATAATTGTTTTATAGTCTTTATTCTTATAAATTTTTCTATTAAGGAATGCATGGATTTCCCGAAGACATTTTTTCTATTTATTAACTGTAAATTAAACTATAAATTTAACTCGTAATCATGTGATACTTAAATATCGCAAATCACCTTGATATTTGAACAAACCTCCAATAATCGTTTACACGTTCAAATTCAGTTTAATTTGTGCCAATCATAATTGTTTTTTTCAAGCAGTCTAGAATGCATGAAAGCCAAATTTTTATTCAAATATCCTTTACACGTTTAAATATTTGCACGAATTAAATTTTTGCTAGCCATTATGAATAAGTAAAAATAATCTGATATAAGTCCACACTTTAGATACCGACAACTTTGTTAATTAACCTGGCTGAGTGCCAAATGAATTAATTTATGTTTGAGATGCCATTGAACGCAATGATGATAAATGATTACAAATATTACATACAATCAGAAAAAAAGTCTGAACAAACACGGTCACCTGCCTGATTTATTTTCTAAAGATATAACCTTTATATTATAATATATCGTTTAATTGTATTGAAGTCCTAGAATAGATTGTACTCAATTTTTCAAAAAAAAAAAAAAAATACAAAAATTGGTACGGTCTGCTGTGTTTTGAATAAAAGAAATGACAATACCAATTTTCAAACAATAAAAAAATACATACTCCCAAGTTAGGTGACAGTACTGATATGGTATAAGTTATAATGGTCATCGTTATGTATGTATCTTTAACTATAGGTACCTATAACCCAAGTATTTTTTTTTATTTCTGCGGTAACTATTATGAACAACCATATATTAAATTTAAAAAATACATCAACATTCACACAAACGCTTGACTCCCATCGGTAGGTCGCTGTAAAATTAATTGTGATGATATTTTGTAGAAAGACAAGTGTATGGGGGCAACCTGGTTTGAGCAGCCGTGCAATTTGACGGCGTAAATTGTCATCAGGTATTGCCCGCATACAGGGGATCGCTGGGGGACGGTTACTGCCCTGGCGATGTACGGGCACTAGTCGTTCGATGACAGTAGACTGTATAAAAATGCAAAAAAGTGGAAAAAGAAAAAATATATAGGAATGTGAGAACCTTACAAAACAGTAATGATTCAATAAGAAATAATTATAACACCAAATCTTGAAGATAAAAAAAGTATTCTAATAATTCACAAATTTTGTAAATAATAATATCAATATATATCGCAAAGGGCGATGAATTATGTTATAAGGCGAACAAAAAATATTAATAATACAATTTGTATAATATGTTATATAATACGACAGTGTGGACGATATTACATAATAATTCGGGTGAACATATTTTGTTCAATGACGGACGTCGAACAAATTAAAATGATATTAAGACCTAACCTTTATGCTTTTGACTCGGTCTGGTATGATGGAATTATCTGGAATCCTGTCTGGTACAATGGTGACTGGACCACGATGCAGGCCTATAAGAACGGAGTCCGACAGTAGGTTACGCACTAATTGTCGGTTTGATGCGTGAGTTTCGCCGGTGGAGCACGTTCGACCGGATTGTATTAAAATGTCGTCGTAACGAGCGTAATACGATGGTACGAACGGCTCGCAAAACCGGACCTGACTAATGTCGTGGGGAACTCGGCCGTATGATACACAGCGAGCGGTTGGGCAAGCAGACGCGCGGGACAGCGATATTCGTGGCAACAAGAGTTTGACCTTTGCTCGGGGAACAACAATGTATTCCAGCCACGACAGCTTATCGGGCACCAACAACAATAATTAGACCATCCATATAATTATTATAATATTCTGAATCATAAGGTATAATATTGTGTTTATAATTTTTTTTTTTTTTAGATGAGAGACGTACGTACATATTGAATTAACTTTATTTTTTAATTTGTTTGATTTTATAATACATTTTTTGTGATTTGTGTCTCAAAACTTATTTAATAATAGTCAATGATCATCATACAACTTTTACTTACTGAGTACCATTATAGCTATAATTCCGTTTAGTTGTCAAATCGTCGCCCATTTATTAAGTGTTACTATTACTATCATTGTAAAAACTAAAGATAGACCTGTACAATAGATATTGTATAAAATGTTGACTCAAACTATATAAAAAAATCATTCAACTTACATATGAACGTGGTATAAATCCGGTAGGTTCATAATATCACATTAATAACAAATCATAATTATAATTTTTTAATTTTTTTTTTAGAAAAAATAGGGAAGAGTATGTACACATTTAATTTAATTTACAGTATCGTTATACTTGACCTATTAGATATTTATAACATAGCGCACGATTCTAATAGTTTGGCACTTTGGTGATATAATTAATTAGGCAATTAATATAAAATAGCATGCAGAGGACATTGCTAAGAGCGTAGTGAACACAGTACTAAATAATTTAACTATAGAAGTGTTGTCACACATCTCTCTCTCCTTGGAACAGTCTCGATATTCGTGAAAAAATATGCGATCGACCATAATTCCAAATTATGCTACGAGACCCGAATTCTGCCTTGTGCCGGATATTCGCCACTACAACGACTACCCATTCTTAACGATGAGAGCACATTATATAAGTGAGCCTATGACAAAAGCTCGTCAGACGGTTATTAGAGATACGCAAGATACTTGGAGGCAGGTCGTTAAACCACTCACAGGCTTAACTATCAGTTCAGAGTCAGATCGTAACACCGCTCACGCCACTCTATTATAATTAAATATATGATAATTAAACACATATTATATGTAGATACATTACGTCTTCATTTTAATGAGTTGATGTATATATTATATATATACACAAGATGGGACGTGACAGTATAAAATTAAAAACTAATCAATACTATCTAATATTTCCATTTATATTCTACAATTTTCAATTATATATATATTTTTAGTCTATAAAGAATATTTACAATCTGTGTTAGAATATCACAATAAGCAAATTTGATAATTTATGTATATTTAAACTTTGAATAAAATGAAGAGGGAGGCCAACCAGTGATGGAACTCAACGTGATTATATAATAAAAAAAAAACGTATTTGACTCAATGAATAATACCTAATATTTAACAATACGGACATTTACGATTTTATATTTATATGTAGAAATATATATGTAAAATAAGTAAATAACCTTATTCGTTTAACTATACCATGCGGAATTGAGAATAATATACTTCATCGATGCAAATTAAATAAACATTGTGGAATATTTAACATTTCCTATGACATAAATATGACATAAATCTAAATTATTAAAACGCACTTTATGTGTATATGTGTGTGAGTATGTGTAAGAAATCCACAGTCAAGTCAATCACACTCATGGTTCTGAAATTTGATGCATAGGAAATCCCATGACCAAGGAACTCGAAGCCAAATTTTTAAGAGGTGCTTGCCGCTTCCACAGGGATTTGTTAGTACACAATTAACTATTTGTGTAATTTGTAAATATTTGACTAATAGTTGCCATCGGTTACAGAAAGTAAATAATCGTTACAATTTTGTTATATTAATTGTTATAATTTTCGTTCTGAACATTTTATATTTGGCCAAAACGACTCAAATTAATGTGTTACAATATGCGTAGTTTACATGTAGCAGAGTTTAGGACAGGATGAATTCACTGTCACTTTTTAATTTGAAATGCTCCATCATGATAAGAAACAAAACATATATTTTATAAGAAAATATAAACTATGCATAATTTAAGGATGAAAATCAAGAATTTTTTTTAACTCTCTATGGCATCTTTATTTAAACGATTTAAGTTTTTATAAATAAAATACATTGTAATTTGTGGGTGAATACAATATGATAATTTATATGTAATGTATATAATAATATGTACTAATTACTTAAATATTATTGGGTTGAACCTCCAATGAGATATCCCTTTTCCATAGCCTATAAGTCACTTGGACTAAGTTATTTGGCTTCAGACGTTTGAAATGTCTAATGTCTTGTGAGTTAGTAATAAGTTTGTGCCTCCCTGTTGTGGACAATAAATATCCGTAACTGTAAGGTCATTCAGTCATTGTTTCCATCATTGACACTAACGGCTATGGCTTGTATGTATATTTCTGAGCGTTCCTCAAACTCAAAATGTTTAATAGACTTTTTTATGATTACCGCCATACCTCCTCGAGCTTTATTACTATGATGGAGTGTAGTATAGATACAATAGTTTTTAGGGCAGTCCAGGATGTAAAATGATCAGCAGTGTCATTTACTTTTTCTTTTAGTTTTTGTTGTTAGAATTAGATTGAAAAATTGACTACTGTCTCATTGATATGGTTTATAGTTGTGACACTTTCAAGGGATTTTGTTATATTCGTTAAAGCAGATAAGATACTTATTTTAACGTAGTCGTTTTCGTTGTACAGTTGTTGCCGTTTGGAAGTTTGCAGCGTTATTTTCATATTGGGAGAGCTAGTCATCTGAGCATAAATTATAGCCACTGAGACTACAGAAACCTTTCTTGGATGTGCTCTTTCCTCTACTTTGTTGTAAACAGAGCACCACTTCATGTTTGCGGTATGTACTTCACCACAATTAGGACATGTAGCTTTTGAAACTCAATTTGTTATTTTGAAGAACTTTTAATGTCTGTCTAAACTAATATTCATCCTGTGTCAAGATTTTTATGTCACCGTTAGTGAAAATCTCCAGTTACAGTTCATGACCGGAAGCTCCTTCCTGAGTTAAATAAGTAACTACATTTTGCATATTAATTTCCCTATATGATGTAATTTATGGTGATTTATATATTTTAGCTTTTAGTTACTGTTTTGATTATATCATCATCTATTTCTTTGGTGCGTTTTATCGGTGGGATTGAACTATAACTTCTGAGGTATGACCCGTTTTTTCATGTATTGTTTAAATTTTCATTTACAATAATTTTATTGGTGTTACTCACAAACAACTCACTTGAATTCCCAGTAATTTGACTAAGTATTTGTGCATTACTCGTAACTGGTATTCAATCACAAGTTTGTGTAATGTTTTATTTCCATTTTGTATGAGTACCAAAATTGCTTGGTCAGCTAAAATTCGTTTTGAGCTATAACAAAAATAATATGAAACTTTGTCACAATGTAGTTTATATTTACAGACGTTGTAAGACTCTACAATGCATTCCAAACTGGTATGAATTAACTATAAATATACCCGTCGCGGAATAAAATCATGACTGGTCGCGCATTCAACAAAAATTCCTACACAGCACCGCTCGTCAATGCGACCGTTACCGCGTTTGCATACGGAATGCTTACGTGACCACAGAGTCGTGTATGTGTTTATAAAACAATACAGTGTACGATGTTGATATTGGTATGTTCCGGGGAACCAATCAAAAACCGGTTGCGCAAAAAGGACGCAAAATGGTCCGTCACCCAGTCATGATCTTTTTCCGCGGCGGCGGGTAAAGTGCATATTAAATATTAAAGTGCTAGGCATTTTAAATTTTTTATTTTTTTTTAAATTTATGTTGATAACGATTTTATGTTTTTGGAAAAAATATTATTTAAATTGATCAAAATCAAAAAGTTTTAAAAGATATTTTTTAGTTTTCAATAGAAGAAAATTCCAATATTTTCAATAGGTACAATTAAATGGACATGAGTTGAATACATTTTGGTCTGGTTTATGGGCTAAAAATGCACCTCATTAAATATGTACCTACAAAAATCGAGTTCAGGACGCGTTTGTGGACGGGCATACTAATGAACATACTCAACAAATCTAATAATAATTTATTTTGCAGGCGGCCAACAAAAAACATATGCTAAGTTCTGTAACAATGGAGTTACAAGTGGTTACCAAGCGTTTATTACAAACATATTTACAATTGAAGCTTAATCATTTTGTTTGACCATTTTAGGATAGTTATAAATTAAATTGTATAGTCCAATATTATATCACATTATATTAAATTAACATGATTTTATTTATAAATATATACTATTATAATAATTCAACATATTATAACACATATATTTCTAATAATAGTACTTACCTGTTTTAAATTAATAATATATCATTACATAATATAATATATTGTATACTATTTTTTTATGTGTTTACTAGCCATTTAGATTCTTGGCCGCAAAAATTACTTCTTTCCAACGATCTCCATTATATCCCTGTTTCCAGTACACTCCAATTTCTTCTGATAGTTCTTTCTACCTTTTCCGTGACCTTTCTCTTGATCTCTTTTTCCTCACCATATATGTCATTGCAGAGGTGGACTCTCAGGTGTGGGTCGGGCCGCCGGGGTATTTTAACATTTGACGATATTACTAATACATTTATTTAAATTTATTTTTGAAAATTCGAAACAGTTTAAAAACCAATTGGTTGGTACAATTCTACAATAAGTTCATAGTCGAACCATAAGTTTATGATAATAATATTATGAGCATATTAGGTATGTTGTATATTGTATTATAAATCCTTAACCAACAATTTTAAAAATCAGTTTTATCTAAAAAAATGTTTAAGACTTTATCCGATTTGGTTGGTACATCGACCGCCAGAAAGTTATTGTTAAACTACAATCATTGAATCATTTGCAATATTTATGAAAATATTGCAGTTTTGCTGAAAAAGAGAGCAGAAAACATTTATAAATAGCTTAAAGTTTATATTAAAAGCAGTGGTCGGGAGTAGCGTTGCTACATTATGCCTTAGATATCGAAATACTATAGCGCGCTAAACATTTCCGGTTAGCGTAGCGAAATTAATCATTATTTTGTCGCTAACTACAATCTAATTGGTGATTATTAAAATATCAATTATGATTATATTTGTTTATTTATAATGATTAGTGTACTAGTGAAGTTTTTATCCTGGGTCCTGTTCAGTAACCAAATGTCAAATCAGTACAAACTACAAACATGTGTTTTCAATAAGAATATTTTTAAAAATGTAGCGAAAAAGTAGCGCACAACATCTAAACAATAGCGTTAGAAGCAGCGTGCTACATTATAAAAAGTACTGATAGTGGTAGCGTCTTGACAACTGATTAAATGTAATGTCTGCAATAATGCGACGATTCTGAAACTGATGAAGATGATTTTGGTTTAATACGAGTAAGTATGAATTGTAACTATGAAATAAATTATAAAAACAATAGTAAATAAACATTAAAATTATCAAAAGGATTATACATTTATCGTTCTTATAAAATATATAATATAATCTATTGGCTATTATCTATTTATGATTTATATACAGGCTGTGACAAGAAGACCTGATAAAAAAATAAAATATGATGCTAATGTATGACAAAAATTGTAAAAGTCTTGTTAATAAATAATTTAAGAAATATACTCATGTCCAGAAATTCCCAAAACAAATATTTTGAAAAAAGTCATTACATTCTAAATTAATTTACATTCTAAAAAATAAATTACCTACTTGACTGAGATAATTATTTTTACCTACAAAGTTGTTTTTATAATTAGATTTACAAATTGGCTATTTTAAATTTTTCCAATTTTCATTAGAAAAAAATATTTTTTTATATTATACATGTCATTCAAGTGACTATAAATTCTATATAAAAAAAATTTTTATATGTTGATTAGAACAAAAGTTCTTTTATCTGTCAGGTCTTTCTGTTTCCTGTTTGTAATCATATTTATTTTAGAATGTATTATGTTACTAAGAGTGGTAAGCAACGAAATTCAACACGGGCAGTGAGTAACGTTCCGGTACAGGAACCACAAATTACAAGAACTGACCCGAAGAAACGGAACATCGGAGCCTTACGGACCGGAAAAGACCCGAAGAAATCGGACCAAAAGAGTTCTGAACCGGTGAAATTTGGTATGAACGGGATTCCTCCGGAGGAAAACTTTGGTCACCTGAAGACAACCTCCGGAGTGAGGAGTTGTCCGATGAAAACCGTTGAGCCTCCGGAAAAACACCGGAGAAAGCGCCGAAATCACCTGAGAAAACCCATTGAAAACGACGTTCCTGTAAAGGAACCACAGTTCGTGAAAATGGACCGGGTAAATGGTTCGGTGATGGAAACGGGTTCCGACCACCTGGACAAAAGTCGGGAAAATCATTAAGGGTCGAAAGTGTTCCGGACAAAAGTGAACATATCACCGAAGTGAGTGATCTTTTCAATAAAATGTCGCGGACAGCATTTCAAGTGATTCGGAGCAAGAAGAGTTAACACAGGAGTTGTTGATTTGTCTGGTCACAGTTGAAGATTTTTCCGAGGAGTTTATTCCTTATCCACGGGAAAAGTGCAAGAGAGACTCAGAAACGGACTCAAAGTTTGATTTGAGAGAACGCTTTTCGGATCTGCGGACTGGAGTGTTAGATTCTCCAGCCATTGCAACGGTGTCAACGGGGAAAACTACAGTAATGGATGTTCCGTTACCGGCCATAGAACTAGAGTTTGCACTCGGGGCAGTTGTAGCGCTACTGGACTCCCAAGTGGCGAGGACATACGTCAAACCGTCGGTGGCAAAGAAATTTGGCCGGAGTTTTACCGAAGAACCAGAGATTGTCCGGATGGCGGACGGTCAGACCAGTGGCGGTTTTGGGGGTGAGGTAAGTCAGGAAAATAAAAAATATATGTTTCTTTATATTAGTATTTTGTACTATTTTAAATTTTAAAATTTTAATCGTATACTTTAATTTTTAATTTTAATTTATGTAGGTACTCGTACTTCAGGTATTAAATGCTTTTGAATTTAAGTTTAATAAACAAAAATATTAAATATTATTTTTTTGTACAGAACTTGTACAGTTGTACCTATGAACGCGAGAACGGCTGCACGTCGCTGTAACGTAACTTATGCGCCCGGCGCCACCACCGCTAAAGCGCTGAGATCGACAGAGACGGTAGCCGCCGTTGCCTAAGTTTGTGCATGCGAGGTGCGTCTACGCACACACATGTAAGCTCGTAAAATAGTGTGAGTAGCGCATGCGCAGACCGCCGGCAGAGGCGACTAAAATCAACCTCTCAACGATATTATAAACGTCGGCCGCCGGGTTCATAAATTATATGCAGCCGCGCTGCTTGCTAGGTGGGGGACTTCACGCTGGTTTCACTGATACACGGCCGTCGCAATGTCCCACGTCGCACGCCTGTTTTCATTCGATCAAAAAATATTATCTATATCTGTGAATATGATAAAATGATTGCCTTAGCACGGAACATAGAGTCACAGAATAGTTTTTATCATAACTGGCTAATCTTTCCGCTCCATTTTGATAACTTAATACCATTTAAAAAATGTTGTCCCTGTGGGCTGTGTTAGATCAATTGTGTATTTACTAATTAATATTTTTCCGCCTCACGTAAAATTACATGTGAAAACCGTCACTGCGGATAATACTATGGAAACTGTCAACTACTGCCATAATACGTTGATCGCGTTTCCGTCGCACTCGCCGGACTCCAGGTACCTCGATTAAATCAAATTTCTCACGGACGTGATCATACCGCCTATCTTTAGTTAAAATGTTCTGCCTAACCTGTCATCATTCATAGGTAATAAAGATAATGATGTGGTAACGCCAATGGGTTCAAATATTGGTTATTTATATATCTATCACTATTCGTAATAATTTATGTTCGTAATAATGTGATACCGATTTCATGAAATCAGTAATTTCACAAATTCGGCGTAACATATACATGGAGTATTTCGGTTCTGAGTTCTCATGCACCAAACGCACTATTGATCGACAGCCAACGGAGCATTTTAATAAATTCATTGTAAATGTGGCGTGTATGAATTATTGTATTTAAAACACAGATAATGCGTTCTAGTTGTTAATGTTTAAATGTGGATAAGACACTCCTAGCCAGTGTAACCATCTGTTAGCAACTAGAGTAGTATAAATATGTATGTTCTGGAGCACCTCCCCCTTAAATTTTACATGTAAAAGCACAGGCTCCTCTGTTTAGGCAATTCGTAGTACACGCACTGCCCAAACTTGTATTAATTACTCAATATGGGCAACTCGCAACACACATTGAACTCGTCAAACATCACAACCGCCACCCGATCCGACACGTGACCGACATATATATTACGTCTTCCCCTTCAAATATATTACCTCCCCTTTTATTTTCACTTTAAAATAATATATATATAATATTCTGATGTAAATTTGTATCGACTTCATCGAGTACTTGTCTGACATATATTTTACCCCTTCTTAATCAAATACATTACCTCCCCTTTTATTACATTTTAAAAAATATATATATAATATTCTGATGTACATTGTATCGAATATATCATACATACATATATACATACATATATACATACATACATACATACATACGTACGTACATACGTACATACATACATACATACATACATACATACATACATACATACATACATACATAAGTAGTATGATATAGTATTTTCTGATGGCATCCCATGCAACCCATGCGACCCTTGCGACCCATGCGACCTATGCGTCCCATACGACTTCCCGGCCCGCCGCCTGATCCGCTACGTGTGTGACGTATATTTACCCCACCAACTTCCTATCCGTAAATTGATCAACATAATATATTTTATATATTAGTATTTTCTGATGGCATCCCATGCAACCCATGCGTCCCATACGACTTCCCTGCTCGCCACCGGTCGCGTATGTATGTGATGTACATTTACCCTCTCCCCGACCTATATAATTAACCACTACGTGTTTACATCTGATCAGTTATCAAGTTATCATTATCATATTATTGTTTACATTTATAGTTAGTTTATAGTACAACAAATTAATATATACCTATTAATGAATTACATATTAATATACTTTTTAGTGAATAACACATTAATAACTGATATACATCACATTTGTCCTGTAGACTCTTAGATATTATACTTAACAAAAATGACAACAAATTAAAATACCTATTAGTGAATAACAATAAGATAAAATTAGTATTATTGAATAACATATTAATTACTGATATACATAAAGAAATTTGTACCTTCCCACGAAATACTATCATACCTTAAAAAAATCCTAAAACATAATTGAACGGTCAATGATATAGAATCAGTCTGTTCTAGACATCTATAATTGTACGTTGTCTATGTTCGCTACGTGTTTTCGAAGTCTCCACGCAATTATTTTACCGTTTACAATTAATTGTCTACTATTTTACAATTATCACTACGTGTTTTTCTCTGTTTATTTTTTTTAAACTATATCATTATGTTTAATTGCAATGAATGTTCATTAATCTTCACCGTTAAACGGAATTTGACCGTTCACCAGAAGAGGCACGTGGGTGTATGTTTTAAGTGTTCTATATGCATCAAGACATTCTATAACAAGTCACATCGTAATAGGCACGAGAAAAATGTTCATGGTGAGTTTACTTATTTTATTCAATATTAATTTATATCTTATATAATTATATTTATTTTTCATAAGGTATTGTTAACGTTACGGTTAATCGTCAGCCCGCTCAACCGATTGATAGACCGAGCGTTACACAGTATGCACCACCTGCAGTCAATACATCTCAGGGGGGTATTTAGATTCCACCTCAAATTTTCGTCCCCGATATACCTCCCAGTTGTTCGAGTACATCAACTTACATATCTCTATCCGATGATGATATTTGTATGACAGCTATGGACGAATATAAAGTTAATACAGGTTAGTCTATTTTAAAAATTCGTATAAATCACATGTTTAATTTATTTTAAAAATTCTTATAAATCATAAGTTTAATTTTAAACTTATCAAGTGGTCTGTGAAGCGATCAATGGTATAATAATTGGAGTATTCCGGCATTGTATCGATCATTTCACTCGTCGCATCCTATAGGGTAATAGTTGGAGTATTCCCGCATTGCACCGGCTGTTAGATCGTTTGATAAGTTTATTTTTAAAATTATATTTTTTCAACACGATTTTATACGATATTTCTTTTAATGTATATTATACATAATATACATAATATACATATATCATAGGTATAATAACATAGGGAAATTAGTTTTTCATTAGATTTATTTATAAGGATTTATTTATATTTAAGATTCTTATACAACTACGGACGTTGACGGTAAACGTGTATCCACCGCCAACACCACGTCAGCTGCTAAAGCAAAGAAGGCACGCATGAGCTTAGTACAATCCAACGAATTCGTTGAGATTTCATCGTCCACCAACCGTAAAATCGTTTGGTACTACGCGAAAAATATAAATAATATACCAATTTATTCTGAGTTTCTCCACTCACTCAAGTCTGAGCTTAAAAATTTGATTAAAGTCAGCGTGCAAAAACATGCTATTAAATTCAATCTAAAACTAGAGGCAACTTACAGCAGACCAAATATATTAAATTCATCGGAAAATAGAGCGTTTAAAACAATAGCGGTGGAAATATTAAGTATAGTATAAGTATAGTTTTTATTATTATAAAATTCGGATACGAATACAAAATATAAAACTGAACAAAATTAAATAATATTTGTCATGAAATATAATCAATATAATATAATAATCATTTTCTTATCTGGGTTATTTATAAACTATGTACGGGCGCACGGCTGCGTTAGAAAACCCGTTTTGACCTACGGTGCGGTACTGCTGTTATCGTGCGCGTGGTGGTGGTATGAACACCTAGTATCGAGCGCTGCCGCTGCCTATAACGGGCGCAGCACATGACGAGCATAATTAAACGTTTTTTTACCGAAAAACATGGTTTCGTAATTCCAGGAATACGGCTTATTGAAGCGTTTTACAGTATAAATACCTATTACAAAAATTGTAGAGGAGAATTTTTTCTAGAAATGTAAGAAGCCCGATTTTTGATATCTTGTTCCAATCGTCCAATATCGCATGGTAAATTAACACGTTTTTTTAAACTTTTTGTCAATTAATTATTTAACTAATTAATGAAAATATCGAAAATCGGGCTTCTTACGTTTCTAGAAAAAATTCACCTCTACAATTTTTGTAATAAGTATTTATACAGTAAAATGCTTCAATAAGCCGTATTCCTGGAATTACGAAACCACGTTTTTATGCCATATTTTGTCTACTAGTGCGCCCTCTTAATGATGGATGAATCACTGACCAATGTGAATAGAAATCACGGCCGGTAGAATCCCGGAACGGGTACGGCACGGTCACGGTACTGTCACGTCACTGCTGTGTGTAAATAGACCTTTATTCATTCAATTACATATGAACGCTCATATACACACACACATACATACATACAAAAATTCTATACAGTTTTCTTATTATATAATTACGTACGAAAAAACGAATCGCTAAATCACCGCTTATACACCGGAATGTATCTCAAACACATATATAAACTTGTAAAAAATTTTATTTTTCAAAATATGCTCGTTAAAATATAGAGATATTCGTTTGCATTCACACATTCCTCTCTCATACACCCATAGGTTAGTTCATACATATTATATACATACACAAGTAGTTTAAATTTGTATAATATTCTGTGCACCTTTTTATAGGGAAATTTTGTCAGTTTAAGTAGGCATTTCTACATGCTATACCGTATAACACAACGTTTTAAAAAGTATTAATACATTCATTATAACAATACTTGTAACTACTGGTATGAAGGCTAAACGCAAAATCGGTGCTGGATCTAGGTTTTCTAATATTGTCGGCGCGTGTAAAAAAGCTTTAAAAAAATCGATAAAATCATGTTTGGGGACACCGAATATGAGTAGTTTAATTAAATCGACTGTTCAAGTCGCACGAAAACATGTGAAGTCTGCAGGTGGACGATTGAAAAAAAAAAATAAAAATAAAAATAAACTGCCTCGCGTCATCAGAGTTCCGAAAATGGGGGGCTCTTTAACTTTAATCCCGGTATTGGCGGGGCTTTCAGCGCTTGGTACACTAGCCAGCAACGTTTCTAACATGGTTAAAACAATACGTGACATTAGATCAAACGCCGGCTCATCTGTACATTCAGGCAAAGGCCCGTATAAAAGTGTGGGCTCGTATACTATTACACGGAAATCACGTGCTGGTGGTCGGGCTGGGAAAAAAAATAATTAAAAAACGAAAAAATTAAAATCGCGAAAAATTAAAATTAATAATGTTAAGATCAAAAAACTAGCTTTACCCAACCGTGCTCTTTATGATTTTGAAATTAACGAATATGCTAAACTCACGAAAATACCTCAATTCAGAGGTGTATTTTGCATAGACAGGTTGCCCGCCGCACCTAGACGTCTAGAAGCTGCAGTCGTTAATCTAGACTTAGAAAAAAATAAGGGTACGCATTTGGTGTACTATAAAAAAATCGGTAAATTAGTTTTACATTTCGACAGCTTTCGCAATCTTCAGCCACCATTAGAGTTGGAAAAATATTTTAAGGGCTGCGATATAAAATACAATTACGTGAGGGAGCAAGCATACGATACTTTTAACTGCGGGCATTTATGTTTGAAATTTTTAACCGCAAAACGAAAATAATTGTATTATTATTATTAACATTTTAACCGTCACAGCAGCCGACATGTCGTCTCAAACAGTATCGTTGAGCGGGAATAGCTCCGAATTGGAATATCAATTTTTCCCAACAGTAGTAGTCGGAAATCAGGCTTTTGAGTATGCAGACATATGATTCAATACCTAACGTCGGGGCTGGATGTGATTCTCTGTATTTTATTCGTGATAGTCAGCAGGCGGTGACTAAGATTAAAATACCGACCGGATGTTATAATATAATTTGCTTTGGAAGCTAAAATACGCGGAATTTTGAAAGACGTCGGCGTTCGTTTTTTTAGTTTGTCGATCGATAACAGCACGTTGAAATGTACAGTGTATTGTAATTGTGATATCGACTTTAACGTAGAGGATAGCATAGCTCCGTTATTAGAATTCGATAAACGGATTTTGACGCGCGATCTTAGACATGAATCGGAACGTGTGGAGAAAATTATGAATGTCAACACGATAAAAGTCGAATGTAACTTACCTTTAGGTTCATTCGATAACGGGCGGCAATCACGCCCGATCCATGAATTTTATCCGGTTGTCCCACCCGGTTATAAAATAGTTTAAATACCAAAGTATTGCGTGCTGTATAAATTTAAAACGAATACGATTGATTACGTGCGAGTATCGCAGACCGATCAAAACGGTAAACCAATTGATTTTCGAGGCGAAACTGTGAACGTTAGACTCCTTATAAAAAATGGGTTTAAAGTTTAACACCGATAATACTCGATCAACAATGACAACACCCGCATTAAAGCTACGACAGTCAACAGGTGCACACCGCAGATCGCCGGCACCGTTCGTGAAAAAGTTAATGATATTAAAAAAAATTAAAAAAAAGCTGACATTAGTAATCGTAAATTTTTACGCATACTTGCCTGAAAGTAAATATCTATTACGTATTAATATTAATATTTAATTTAATTCGAATATTACGCGTACACTATGGACAAATCCTTCTTGGATGCGGGCGGAGCATATGTCAATGAATCCCGTACGGGAAATGTTTTTACATTCGTTTTTACCGTTTTCCTCGTCGGCGCTAAACAATGGCGACGAAATCCGCATATCCATACAGAATCGCGATGCACATACGCTTCCAATCAATAGTTATATCTATATAGAGGGAAAATTATCTAAACCGGCTGAACTTAAAACTGAGATATCTATCACACATAACGGCTTGACGAATTTGTTTAACGAGATGAAATACGAAATAAACTCTACCGAGGTGCAGCGGGTTAAAAAGCCAAGCGTGACTAGCGCAATGAAGGGTTATGCTCGTATTCACCCGCCGATGATAATATCTTGCAAAATGCCGCGTGGGATATCGATGGTAAAAATGTTAATTTCATGAAAGGCGATACGTTCAATGGTTGCATCCCATTAAGACACGTTTTCGGTTTTTGCGAGAACTACAAACGTATACTGATAAATTGTAGCCAACAACTAATATTGAATAGATTGATGACTGATAATAGATCGCTACATTTCACCAGTGTGGTGGGCGAGGACCTAGCTACCGAGTCAGTTAAGGCTTTGGTGGCTAAAGTCAAAATTCAACTAACACGAGTGTTGTGGAAAGTACCAGTGGTCAAAATCAACGATCGCGAGAGATTGAAGCTGATGAAAATCATAGAAAGTAAAAAAATGATAAATTGCGCTTTCAGAAACTGGGAATTATGCGAATACCCAAATCTCCCACAAACATGCAAACACTCTTGGATGGTTAAAACGTGCTCGCAGGTTGAAAAACTTAGGTGTTTATTCATCGCTTTTCTCACGAATACACCTGAGGGCGTATCGGACGGTTATAACGGTGATTACGATGCGTGTTCGCTGACAAATGTTAAAGCATTTATTAATTCAATCGAATATCCGTACGAAGATTTCAACGAAAGTTTTGACAATAACCTGTTTACAATGTTCTATCAAAATTATGTCGATTTTTAAAAAAATTACTACGAGCTCAACCGTGCCTGTCGAGAAAAAAATATAAAGAGTTGGGACCATTTATCTGCATAGATTGCTCCCGACAGACCGACGATGCGAAGATTTCTAACGTGGATCTCTGTCTTGAAATAGAAGCAGCCAATAATTTCCCCTCAAACACTTCCGCCTACTGCCTGGTTATTCACGATCGAGTGATTCAATATAATCCGTTTACCGGAGAAGTTAGAAAACTATAATATTATAACATGTAATAATTACTTTTTCTTAAAACGCATACCCTTGTACGGTATATCTTTTTTAACATTTTACCATACGGTGTATACGACTCTTATATATTGCATAAAAATAATATAAGAAATATCGGATATTTGTAATTATATCATAGTAAAAAATGAAATAATAATAAAAAAAAATAACCTCTTTTTTTCTTTAAATATAATGAATATTATATTTGACAATAATATATTATGTATGGTGCAATACAATATGTACAAAACTTATTTTACAATAATAATATATAAGTATCACATTATGTGTGACTGCGAGAATAGTATATCACAAACAGATGGTTCACATATATGTACATAATATTATAACGCGTTACACGCGCGTGTTTTATCTTAACAATATTATGCTCGGTCGGCGGTTAGGGTATCGAGGTCAGTTATATGCTCAGCATTAACAACGACAATAATCTTAATATGTGTACATCGCAGGTCCCTTGTCCTCGTGAAATCCTTAATATAATATTATATTCTAATACTATATAATAATCACCTCTTCAATGTCGCAGACACTGTCATTGCTTGGGATGTAATCTATGCACGTATTTTGAATATTTGACGTCTAACACATAGCCAGCTGTTTGTTCGCATACAATTTAATCTAGTTTATGAAACTGTTCTCGCTATTCGGGAATATGTTCATCGGGTGGAGATTGTGGTTAATATTGCTGGTGACTGTACAAATTTCTTCTAGGGTCGACGATTTATCGAAATAAACATTAGTACTCAAATATGTAGCTATCTGATCGATTTGTGTCATAATCGTACATCGTGTGACGTTAGATTTGCGCGAGATCGATTCGTTGATGACCTATTGCATCTCATGAAGCTTTAATAGGTCGCGCCCCTTCAATAGCACGCGGCATCCTTGTTGTAGGTGTGATTCGATGACCAGAATACTTTCGCCGTGATACGTAGTTTTAGACAGAGTGTTAGTCTCGACTTGAGAAAAAGTCTCTCCCGACTTTTGACGATGGATCAGTTATATTTGAGAGTATGTACGGCACAAGAGAGAAAATTCTATGCATAAAAACACTTGATATACATACATATACGCATACAGCGTGACCGTGTTATAATCTGTACGACTACGTTAAAAACATCAGAAGGGTCGAGGCCTATGTTGATGGATTTTTAACCCGCAAAGTCTATGACGAAGTGTGTGGAGTCAATTAAATCGTTGGGTAGGTGCAGGATCGTCGAGCGCCGTATATTTCTACGCTTGTGTTCAAGTGTTCGAGTCGCAGAGCTGTTTTCAATTTTTCCCGACATTTTTTCACCGTTAAAATTAAAGGCACATATTACTCGTTAAGCGGTTTCAATGTTAAGTGTTTTTGTAAAATAATTAATTTACCGGGGTGCAAAATCGAGGGATAGGTAATCCAACCATCATCAACGTCAATGATGATCGAACGCCAGGTCTAACCATTATCAACGTCAAAGATGGTCCAACGCCAGGTCCAACGCTATTACCGTAGATTGAAACAACAGTTGCGGGGGTACAGGTCTAGAACGTGCCGGAAAGCGATGGACAAAGCTCCTTTTTCTTGTGACGGAAAAGGTATTTGGTATTTTAGTTATTTTTTCAAAGCCTGAAAACAATTTAACAAACTGAATATATTAATTACACAACTCATTAGGATTTATAAATTGTTGATACAAACTACAAAATGTACAGAACACATCTGCAGGTAGTTTTCCGTTTTTAACTTGATTCAAAATGTCACTTTTGACATTATTATATATCTTATTACTGGCATAGTCGCAATTCTCGGTGGAAGACATAAGCGCCAAAATAAGATAAGAAAAAAAAAGTCGTATCGTACAAAAGCGCCAAAATCGTATCGTACATAAGCGCCAAAATCCTATATACCTGTGTGCCACGGTTAATGGATGTTAAATTTAGAACTATTGGGGAAACAGATTCACAAAACGCGCTCTGGTGGAAACAATTTGTACCTTCCAATTCAGGATGTCTAGATATAGTTTTATATAGGTTATTTTACTTTTTATAATAAATGAATTTCGCTTTTATGGCTAACTGTATACGTTGGTCAGTACAATTTTTACCAATATTATCAAATACATTCAATCACACTTCACTTAAAGCGAAATATATGCGAAATGTCGAGAAAATACATACAATCTCCCGACTCCACATAGGGGGAACCCGCCTAACCATCAGTACGATAGGTATCGACAGCGCTCCCAGTGTTAATCTGTTTTCCCAATATCGTTCAAAAACTGCAAACGTTTAATCTTAATCGACAAAATATGTATAATCTGATTACGATAGATTTTAACATAGACAGTCGTCTGTGAACAGTTTTGTGTTATAACATATTGTTAGTACCTATTTCGTAAGCATTCGTTAAAAATTTTAAATGGATTTTACAAAAATTGTTACGAATAAAGGTGTTGTGTGCATTTTGTTTAAAGAGCAAAAATATATATTTTTACGAGAAATGGCCAGTGGTAATGTGTCATTGAGGTATACCAAAAAATAATATTAATTTTTATTTTATAAAATCTCAACCGATGTATTAAATTTATATTGATTTGCATGTATATCATAATTTATGATTTATTAATTTTATAATATAATATCATTTTTATAAGATATATCAATTTTGAAAAAACTACTTATATAAAATATTTATTTTTTGCGTAAATGATACGTCATTTTTGCACCTTTAGCGCTTATGTCATGTACTGGGTATGACAGGTATAAAATATTAGATTGGCGCTTATGTTCTACACATTTTAGCGCAATTGATAGGTCATTTATGTACCTTTGGTGCTTATGTCATAGACGCAAATTTATGCAAAAAATAAGTAAAAGCTCAACAATTCTGGCTAAACCGGTTTTTATTGTTTTTTATCCATACCAATCAAACGATTCAAAATACATTAAAATTATAAAATTTTGTAAAATTTTGTAAAATTGTCAAATTGTTTAAAATTAATTTGCTAAATTTTTGCACTAATTTGGATAATTTGTGTGATTGTGGGGTGAGGAGTTAATTTAAAGAGTAATGGCCATCGTATTTTGTTATTCAATTTTGATATGTTTAAAAATGTTTAGTATTAATTAAATTATCTTAAAATATTAAAAATAATTTAAACGGCAACTACCAGTTTCGTATGTAAATACAATAAAATTAAAAAAGATGAACCATTACATGCTTAATTTAACAGGCATATCACATTACATTTGTTTTTCAGATTGATATTTATATGTATATTAAAAGTGTGACGCTTCACGTATATGAAGCACACAATTTTATTCATATTGTTACCTACACAATATTATAATAATGATGTGTTTCGTCAAGTTTATGACTAGTATTTTTGTACTTAACAATCTAGTGTAATTACTAGCAATTTATTTGAAAATATTAAGTAGTATTTTTAATAAAATCGAACAAAGCGGATAATTGATAATGCACAGCCTTTTTGCCGAGTTGTTTAAGATACACTTAAGGCCTTGTTTAATTTTGCATACTAATTATTTACTCAGGTGATAAAAAAATGCCAAAACATTGTTTGAGATATGAGTTATTACTAAATAAACAACTTATTTGAAACATTGCTTACTTCATTTTTCGAAACAGAATATTGTTTGGTGTATTTCATACAAAAGAGTTGAAATTTGAACGAATAAGTTATACGTTTTTAAAGTTCAGATAATTGAAATGAAGTAACACGTACAGTGCTATAAATTAGTTAGTCCCCTAATTAGTTTTTTGATAAGTATTGCAAATTTTTTTTTTTTTTTTGTGACAACACTTGAAAATGTATTACAAATTTCCTAAAGGGTTGCTCCAACTTTAGTTGAATAATATATATGATATTTTTACTATAGCGTTTATAGAATTATAGTTATTGTTTTTACGAAATTCAAAAATAAGTTATCTGTTGAAAATTCATAAAACTTTTAATTCGTAGTTAAAATAAAACAAGTTTGGACTCTCTGCGATTCCTGGTTTCTAAGCGTATCTTAATAAAACTTAATAAACTATAATTTCTATCTCGATTAAATAATTTATTAATTTATTAATGAAATAGGCATACCTTATGGCAGTGGCGTTATTTGGTGGTGACAGAGTGGGCATTTGCCCTTCCCCACCCATTGTCATTAGCGGAATCATAGTCGGGCAGGGTATGGCCTAGTTTTGGGCCTTCATACAGTAGCTAATAGGTAATATATTTAGGTATCCCTCTACTTATTATGTATTAATTATTTAGTCATCGTGATGTCTCAAAAAATGGGTTATTTATGCCTATGATAGTAACATTTGATAGTTATTTTCGTAACCAGCACGGATCACGATTTTAAGATAGTATGGTTGCACAACAACCCATTAGAAAAATGTTATCACACGACATACGGTTTGAATCAAAAAGTCACGTGATCTATGGGGACCCCCGCATACAGCGCTCATATCGGTTAAAATTAAAACTAATAAAAATTGTTATGTTATACCTATATACAATAAATATATATATAATGATCGTATTATATTATAAATTATAAAATAGTCTACTAGAAGCGCTAGTGCCGGGGGTCCGATTTAAATCCAATGCTGTCTTATTATAGCTCGTTGGGCAACCATACTATCTCAAATCGTGGCACGGACTAAGATATAATGGACTGGGAACGAGCAGCTTATCAATAGCCCCGATAGTATGTCCAAGAGGCAAATGCGGGGGACCGCAATCATAATTGAGAGCTTACAGCGCAATCTGTATAAAACACGGACTGAGATACAAAATGTGACACTAGACAAAATCCAAATTCTAAATATTTTAGAATTTTCGTCATATTTTGTCTAATTGTCAAATTGTTTGCTATTATTTTACTAAATATTTGCGCTAGTTATTGGATCATTTTTATTGTAGTGGGGAAGACTAACTTTATAACAATCATGTTTTGTTATTAAATTTTCATAAGTTTAAATATTTAAAATATTAACTAAATCATCTTAAAATATTAAAAATAATTTAAATGGCAACTACCAGTTTCATATGTAAATGCAATAAAATTAAAAAAGATGAACCATTACATGCTTAATTTAACAGGCATATCACATTACATTTGTTTTTCAGATTGATATATATATGTATATTAAAAGTGTGACGCTTCACGTATGTGAAGCACACAATTATATTCATATGGGTACCTATACAATATTATAATAATGATGTGTTTTGTCAAGTTTATGACTAGTATTTTTGTACTTAACAATCTAGTGTAATTACTAGCAATTTATTTGAAAATATTAAGTAGTATTTTTAATAAAATCGAACAAAATGGATAATTGATAATGCAAAGCCTTTTTGCCGAGTTGTTTAAGATACACTTACGGCCTTGTTTAATTTTGCATACTAATTATTTACTCAGGTGATAAAAAAATGGCGAAACATTGTTTGAGATATGAGTTATTACTAAATAAACAACTTATTTGAAACATTGCTTACTTCATTTTTCGAAACAGAATATTGTTTGGTGTATTTCATACAAAAGAGTTGAAATTTGAACGAATAAAGTTATACGTTTTTAAAGTTCAGATAATTGAAATGAAGTAACACGTACAGTGCTATAAATTAGTTAGTCCCCTAATTAGTTTTTTGATAACTGTTGCAAATTTTTTTTTTTTTTTTGTGACAACACTTGAAAATGTATTACAAATTTCCTAAAGGGTTGCTCCAACTTTAGTTGAATAATATATACGATATTTTTACTATAGCGTTTATAGAATTATAGTTATTGTTTTTACGAAATTCAAAAATAAGTTCTTTGTTGGAAATTCATAAAACTTTTAATTCGTAGTTAAAATAAAACAAGTTAGGACTCTCTGCGATTCCTGATTTCTAAACGTATGTTAATAAAACGCAATAAACTATAATTGTATGAACAAATTAAAAAATAATTCGGTAACCTTTGTAGTTTGGTAGATACCAGACGTACGTACCAGCAATATTTTTAATATTGGCTAGTATAAATCCATATTAAATGCTCAAATGTTGATATTTTTTTTTTAATACTGGTTAGATAAATGTACTTTTAATATTACTGTTCTTAAATCTTAACTCAAACAATTGTAACTAGCGGACGGACACAGCGGAAATATAAGGTATTCTAAACTTATGTTTATAAACTATAAGTTGAAAACAATGTACTAATTAAATCGTAATAATATGCTTTCATATTCATTACAATATGTAATGAAACGGATAACTGACAAGTAGATAATTTTAATTTTAATAATCTTAAAAACATTAAATAAGAACAATTTGATTATGATAAAAGTGGGTAAGATGGTGTCACTCTGCTTTATAGTAGGTTAACAAGCGGATGACAATTATGAATGGTGTTAAATTTGAATTTAATGATATAAGACCATTGAATACGAAAAACTATATTTTGAGCGGAAATGGTTATCAGCCTAAGATATTATTTTAGATTCTGAGGGAAGCGATGAATATATTGATTTTACAATGCAATTCAAACAACCTTCCGCAACGCTTACCTGCGCATACGGGTTTACCGTTTTTGTGAACATACACGTTTTATTATCAAACGTGTAATCCACATGATCCCATTGACAGCTTCACTGGCCGAAATATATTCAGCCTCAGTCGATGACAATGACACACAATGTTGTCGCTGCGATGTCCATGAAATTATGCTTGATCCATATCTGAATAGATATCCTGACGTTGAACGTCGTGTCTGAACGTCACCTGCAGCGTAATCGGCATCGCTAGATATTTTTAATGACAATCGTGTATTATTATTAAAATATAAGCCATAATTAAATGTTCGTTTGACATATCGTATAATCCGTTTTATCAAGTTCCAATGAGCTTTAGTTGGTTTTGCTAAGTAACGACTAGCAAAGTTTACTGCATATGCTATATCTGGTCTTGTTACCTGTGATAAGAACAGAAAGCTACCTACTACCTACCTATAAGGAATATCTTCATTCAATATCTCCGTATCTTCCTTTTGTTCAAGTATATGTGATTTGTCTATCGGTATTGAAAGTTCCTTGGCGTCCAGCATATTAAATTTATTAATTATGCTACATGAATAATTTGTCTGATGTACAAATAATGACCCATTTTCCATTATGTCGACCTGCATACCTAGAAAATATTCTAAATTTCCCTTTTTAACCTCAAACTCTATTTCCAAGTTCGTAAAAAGTTTCTCTATTATTTCTTCATTATCTGCAGCGATTAATCCATCGTCAACAAATATTGCAAGAATAATTTGGCTATTATCAGCTTTGAATACACATGCATCCGCTTCGGTAGGAAGCGCATTCAAATGCATTCAAAAAGTTCTTAAAGCGTATATTCCAACATCTTGGACTTTTTTTTAAGCCATACAAACTTCGCTGAAGTTTACATACTTGATTCGATCCATCTTCGTTTTCTGGCGGTTGTACCATGTATATTTCTTCCTGTAGTTCTCCGTACAGAAATGCTGTCTTGATGTCGAATTGTTGTAATAATAATTTTCCACAGCTGCTACTGCGAATATCGCCCTTATTGATTCGTATCTGACCACTGGCGAAAATGTTTCATGGTAATCTATACCGTATTTTTGTGAATAACCTTTAATGACCAATCTGGCCTTAAATTTATCTATATTACCGTCAGTTTTATATTTGGTTTTGAATACCCATGCATTTCGTAATGCAACCTTGCTCTGAGGTAAATTAACTAGTGACCAAGTCTTGTTTTCGTGTAATGACGTTATTTCATCGCGCATAGCGTTTTACCATTCGTTTTATGTGGTCCTGTAATCGCTTTGTTACGATTTAATGGCTGGTCGCAATTGGTGATGAACGACGACACATTATACTTGATCGGCGCTTTTAGTGTGTTCCGATCCCGCAATACCATGCAACTCCTGTTGTCGACCATCGTCGATTCGACCTTGACTGGATCATCCTTGATGGTGTATATGTGAATTCTAATTTGTCTACAATTATATTTTCAATTTTATTATTTTCGTTTTCAAATATAATGTCTCTAGACACTGAAATCGTATTTGTATTCGAATAAAACACACGATAACCTTTCGTGTTATTCGAATAGCCAACAAATATTCCTCTTTAACTTTTTGGATCCCACTTCTTGCGTTTTTGTTTTGGTATGTGTGTATATACGACAGTACAAAAAACTCGTAAATGTTTAATATCTTGCATGACCTTATAATATAACTCGTACGGTAAATTATATTTAACTGAACTGGTTCCTGTTCGATTAAGCATGTAAACAGCCGTGTTTACAGCCTCTGCCCAAAGTGACACATCCAGATTTTTCGCACAAATCATTGTCCTCGCTGACTCTACGATTGTACGATTTTCTCGTTCGACTTTTCCATTCTGCTCTGGCGTATATGGAACTGTAGTCTGGTTGCAAAATATCTGTAATTTCTTTATTAACGAATTCTAACCCGTTATCCGTTCTTAATATTTTGACCTTAGAACCTGTTTCTGTTTCTACACTTCTTATAAATGTTTTCAAAATATATTTTACTTCATATTTATTTTTAATAAAATATACCGTCCTGTAATTCGAGTAGTCGTCCTTGAATAATAAGAAGTATTTCGAACCACCTATGGAGTCATTCTGTATTGGTCCACATAAGTCTGCGTGAATTAGGTCATTCACATTGAAATATTTTGTATTACTCTTACCAAATGATTTACGCCTTGTTTACTCATTATACAACTGCTGCACATGAACTCGTCATCTTTGGCCGAACATACAATGTCGTGCTTTGCCAAACAAATTTTCATGTACTGTATATTCTGGTGTGCTAACCGATCGTGCCATACAGACAACCTGTTTTCGACCGCTACTGTCGCGTAGCTGTTTCCGTTTGTCGGTACTTTGACTTTGATCTGCAATTCAAACAACCTACCGCAACGCTTACCTACGCATACGGGTTTACCGTTTTTTTGTGAACATACACATTTTATTATCCGACGTTAATTCTAAACCTTTATCTAATGCCGCTCCGCACGAGAATAAATTAAATTTTAAACCCGGCACGTGTAATACATTTGCCATGTAATTTTTATTCCAATTACCGTTCACGTATGATAATATATTAATATTACCTTTTCCTGTTGCATACATATTTGTCCCATCACCTATAGTGATTTGTTGCGTGTTTTCTAATGGTTCATAACTTGAAAACCACTCTCGATTCGCACTCATATGATCTGACGCGCCTGAGTCTAATACCCACACATCTGTTGTAGTATTTTTAATCCTAATGCATTTAAATTTGTACTTGTAGTACCGGTTTTTTCACCGTTCATACTACGTAGGTAATTCCTACAATCTCGTTTATAATGCCCGATTTTACCACAGTAATAACATTTAACATTACTTTTATTAGTAAATACTTTTTTACCTTTACCATAACTGCCTTTTCTTCCATCAGATCTATTTTGAAATTTGGCTGGAAATGCACTTGATTTCTCTTGTTCACCAACTTCACCTTTAATTTGGATCATCCGTGATTTTTCAATCAACAACCGACTAGTTAAATTATTTATTGTTTTGTTTCCCGCTGGGATAGAATCCCAAGCACTGTAAAAATGATTATATTCTTTTGGTAATGTCATTAAGATTTTTGTCATAACCATGTTATTCGTAACTGGTTCACCCGCTACACTCAATTTCCTTCCTAAATTGACCAATTTAGAAATATGCGTCGACACGTCATCTGTCGGTTGTCTTGAATAACTGAAAAATTTTTGTTGAAGCAAATGTATACTTCCCTCAGATTTCTGCTCGTAAATACTCAGCAGTTTTCTCCCACATTTCAAATGCAGTCTCACAGTTAATCAAATATTCTAATGGACCTTCGTCCACTGAGGTAACTATTATTTTCGGAAGCAACTCGAATATAGGTTCCCAAACCGTCTGCTCGATTTGTCTCCCGTAACAACCTAGATTATTAAATATATCGGTTGTACGTGTACTACCGATAATCATATAATATTATTATTTTAAAATATTATTCAGCGTGATCAGCGAAGTGGGTAAACAATTATAATATGTGATGGTTTTAAGTTTGGATTTCAAAAATGCTAATTGTTGAAAGTGACGCTTGACGAACTAATGACTTTAGTATTAGTATAAATGAATACAACACGACAATATGATTATGTATAACTATAATATATAAGTAACGTGCAACTAGACTATTTAACTGTGACAGTACACACACACACACCGTATACGCACTGTACGACGGTGGCTGTGCAAGTAAGTATTACATACTACAAAGGTCCTATATATATGCACCACCGAGGTCGTGTTACATCCGTAAAGAGAGTGAGTCGTATATTCGTATACAAGTTACTAAAATGTACACACGTGTCAAGGTTGACTACTAGTATTAATTGTATACTTCAACAGATGTGTGGTTTTTTCTTTTATTTTTTTATTTTTTTGTGTTTGTCATATCACCTTTTAGGACAGTAAAAATGCTAGGATTTTCTTCAACAGTAATTTTTCTGATAGGAAAATGAATCTAGTTGGTACTTTGGAGGAGGTCAAAAGTAAAAACTTTCCAGTAGTTTTCAAAAGAAAAATTAAAGAAAAACAGGAATTTGTACGTAAAATCTGTTTTTGAAAAAATCGATTTTGTTTTTGGTGCAACTCTAAAACAAATGACCGTAGGTACATGACATTTTGACTGAATGTTTATATTAGCATTTTCTATACACCATAACATTTTCCAAATATTTTGACTTATTTTGAGCTGTTTACGGACATTTTCAGCATCCATTTTTTTTAGGTTTTTTTTCTATAAATATCAATAAAATTTTATTTGTTGGTTAAAAAAGCTGGAAAAATTAATAGAAGGCTCCTAGGTTATTGTTTCAAAGGCAGATAAAAAAACAGTATAATATACATATTGAATCAGATGGATAACAACACAGAATTAAGTACTAGACTAACTAGACTAGGCAAATGAACATAAGAAAAAATTAAACAAAATTCATGAAATACACTGTGAATGTAGATGACAGTCGATTGATCAACTAAGCATCTTGTACTTTGCACCAAATTAAAGATATGTAATTTGCCCACCATTGCAGGTAGTCCAAAAAAATAGGAATTTTAATTGCACCCCAAAAACTAAAATCGATTATTTTTGCGATAGTATCTCGATAGTACCAACTTACAAGTTCTATATCCTATTATAAATTTAGCTTAGTTTTAATTACAAAATAGCTGAGCTTATACTCATA